>CAWUFW010017091.1:0-279315 GCA_963921515.1 Calotriton arnoldi
CTACCTGCGTCTCCGCGGCACGTTGCGTCCTTGGTGGTGCATCAGCAGAAGCATGGGAAGGGCCTGCAGTGCTGGATTCATGCTCGGGGTGCCGCTTCTTCGTTGTCCGTGCTCTGCGTCCGTGTTACCGCCTCTCTTTCACGTGCGGTGTCTCTAGCCGTGGGAGCCGTTTGTTTGCGGCATCGTAATTTATGCGCCGGGCGGGACGTGTTTCGTCGGACGGTGTGTGTCAGTTGTGCTGCGCCGCTACGTGAACGGGCGCACTTTGATGGCGGACGGTGTTGCTGGCTTGCCGGCGGTGTTTGGCCTGCTTTTCGCATCGTAATTGGGCGGGCGTGTGGACTGCTGCGTGCCGGCGGTAACTGGTGCTTTTGCATCCGCCAGCACGGCGGTTGTGCTTCCGCCCGCCATCGTAATGGGCCCCTAAATATTTTAATATTTTAATTTATAGTATAATTGTTTTTTTAATCATTTTTATGTTACAGGTGTATGTATATATATATTTATTTATAATTTTTAATATATTTCTAACATTTGATAATTAATTAAAATTATTATTTATTAATGATTTTTAAGTAAATATATATATTACATTTTATATATGTATGTTTAATTTATTTTTAAATTAAATTTATTACTTATAATTGTTAAGATTTACAAATAAATCTAAATTTTTTTTAAGTTAAATGTATTGTTTAATTTATTTTACATTATTTTTTATACATATAAAAAAAACGATATTTTGTACTTCGATATTTTTAACAACGATTTTTTTCTCCGATATTTTTGTTCTTACCATTATAAAGATAGGAGGTCGATATTTTTCACAACGATATTTATGTTCCGATATTTGTGTAACTCGATATTCTGGTACTCGATATTCTGTCAGTGATCCCACTGGGCACACCTGGATAGAAGAGGTGAAAGGTCTGATAGAGGGAGTGGGTCTGTCCCATGCTGCAAACTGGTTCATGCAAGACAATATAATTTCTTGTCACTCCAGGCGCTTTGCCAAGTTGGCCAATGCAGAACTCTGGATGCATGACCTTCTATTACAGGCATAATGGATGAAATCAGGCAAATCAGAGAGTCAGTGTCCGAATGGATGACGTGGCTCTTTTTGTCAAGTGACACTGGGTCTACTGGTCCCAGTGCCTCATGGGCACCGACCTTATTTCAATGTTTGTTATAACTCAAGGAGGATCGGCACTATTATATCTGTTTCCCTCATGTCTTCATGAGTGTTGCTTGCCCTTCCTCCAGGTTTGAAAATCCACTGACCCATCTCCCAAAGGATCAGCATTGTGTTTGTAGGTGGCTGTCTAGCATTGGGTACTGTGATAGCTTTATCCTACTCAGCTAGGGAGTGGGGAGGGTTTCATTCTCCAATGTCTTTCAATGATTCCATCACCATCATAATATGCTTCTTCTAGTCCTCAACCAGAAAATGTATGATGTTCTATGTCTCAGATCTGGGCCACAACAGCCTCACTGACGTAAATTAGCACTATAGTGGTAAGTGCAGAGTGTCACATATCTGCAGCTATGATGTCAGTGGTGTGGTCTGCTGGGTGTGCTGAGGTGACAAATGCAAAAACAACAGTTGATGGACAGAATGCAGAACAATGTCATACATTCACCCCAGTACAGAGATCTGGGCCTAAATCCATCGTTTTTTTGCTCACCATGCCATTCCAGTTTGAACCCAGCCATACGCAAATCAGTCTTGACCCTGTGCCTCATGGGAACAGTCCAGCCCAAACTGCCAAGCCAGGTCCTCCCTGGCCTGGAAACAAGCATCCTAGGACCGGTTTCGGGGTTTCACCCCTCTTCAGCCAGGATAGCTTGATTCCAGTGGCATGGAGAGCACAGGACCCACGTCTGGGCATACCCGTCCCACTCGGGGTGACAAATGCAAAAACAACAGTTGATGGACAGAATGAAGAAGAATGTCATACATTCACCCCAGTACAGAGATCTGGGCCTAAATCCATCGTTTTTTGCTCACCATGCCATTCCAGTTTGAACCCAGCCATATGCAAATCAGTCTTGACCCTGTGCCTCATGGGAACAGTCCAGCCCGAACTGCCAAGCCAGGTCCTCCCTGGATTTGAAACAAGCATCCTAGGACCGGTTTCGGGGTTTCACCCCTCTTCAGCCAGGATAGCTTGATTCCAGTGGCATGGAGAGCACGGGACCCACGTCTGGGCATACCCGTCCCACTCGGGGTGACAAATGCAAAAACAACAGTTGATGGACAGAATGCAGAACAATGTCACACATTCACCCCAGTACAGAGATCTGGGCCTAAATCCATCGTTTTTTGCTCACCATGCCATTCCAGTTTGAACCCAGCCATATGCAAATCAGTCTTGACCCTGTGCCTCATGGGAACAGTCCAGCCTGAACTGCCAAGCCAGGTCCTCCCTGGACTGGAAACAAGCATCCTAAGACCGGTTTCGGGGTTTAACCCCTCTTCAACCAGGATAGCTTGATTCCAGTGGCTACCAGTCCATCATTTGTTTGCTGTAACACTTTTCGCCCTAAGTGGGATGGGTATGCCCAGACGTGGGTCCCTTGCTCACTGTGCCACTGGATTCAAGCTAGCCTGGCTGAAGAGGGCTGACATACCATGAAACCGGTCCCAGGATGCTTGTTTCCAGTCCAGGGAGGACCTGGCCTGGCAGTTCGGTCTGCACTGTTCCCATGGGGCACAGGGTCAAGACTGATTTGTATATGGCTGGGTCCAAACTGGGGTGGCGTAGTGGGCAAAAGAATGATGGATTTAACCTAGGTCTTTTGACTGGGGGAGAATGTTTGCATTGTCAGCATTCCGTCCATCATTTGTTTGCTGTAACACTTTTTGCCCTAAATGGGATGGGTATGCCCAGACGTGGGTCCCTTGCTCACTGTGCCACTGGATTCAAGCTAGCCTGGCTGAAGAGGGGTGACATACCCTGAAACCGGTCCCAGGATGCTTGTTCCGGTCCAGGGAGGACCTGGCCTGGCAATTCGGTCTGGACTGTTCCCATGGGGCACAGGGTCAAGACTGATTTGCATATGGCTGGGTGCAAACTGGGATGGCGTAGTGGGCAAAAGAACGATGGATTTAACACAGATCTTTTGACTGGGGGAGAATGTTTGCATTGTCAGCATTTCGTCCATCATTTGTTTGCTGTAACACTTTTCGCCCTAAGTGGGATGGGTATGCCCAGACGTGGGTCCCTTGCTCACTGTGCCACTGGATTCAAGCTAGCCTGGCTGAAGAGGGGTGACATACCCTGAAACCGGTCCCAGGATGCTTGTTTCCGGTCCAGGGAGGACCTGGCCTGGCAGTTCGGTCTGGACTGCTCCCATGGGGCACAGGGTCAAGACTGATTTGCATATGGCTGGGTCCAAACTGGGGTGGCGTAGTGGGCAAAAGAACGATGGATTTAACCCAGATCTTTTGACTGGGGGAGAATGTTTGCATTGTCAGCATTCCGTCCATCATTTGTTTGCTGTAACACTTTTTGCCCCAAGTGGGATGGGTATGCCCAGACGTGGGTCCCTTGCTCACTGTGCCAGTGGATTCAAGCTAGCCTGGCTGAAGAGTGGTGACATACCCTGAAACCGGTCCCAGGATGCTTGTTTCCGGTCAAGGGAGGACCTGGCCTGGCAGTTCGGTCTGGACTGTTCCCATGGGGCACAGGGTCAAGACTGATTTGCATATGGCTGGGTCCAAACTGGGGTGGCATAGTGGGCAAAAGAACGATGGATTTAACCCAGATCTTTTGACTGGGGGAGAATGTTTGCATTGTCAGCATTCCGTCCATCATTTGTTTACTGTAACACTTTTCGCCCTAAGTGGGATGGGTATGCCCAGACGTGGGTCCCTTGCTCACTGTGCCACTGGATTCAAGCTAGCCTGGCTGAAGAGGGGTGACATACCCTGAAACCGGTCCCAGGATGCTTGTTTCCGGTCCAGGGAGGACCTGGCAGTTCGGTCTGGACTGTTCCCATGGGGCACAGGGTCAAGACTGATTTGCATATGGCTGGGTCCAAACTGGGGTGGCGTAGTGGGCAAAAGAACAATGGATTTAACCTAGATCTTTTGACTGGGGGAGAATGTTTGCATTGTCAGCATTCCGTCCATCATTTGTTTGCTGTAACACTTGTCGCCCTAAGTGGGATGGGTATGCCCAGACGTGGGTCCCTTGCTCACTGTGCCACTGGATTCAAGCTAGACTGGCTGAAGAGGGGTGACATACCCTGAAACCGGTCCCAGGATGCTTGTTTCCGGTCCAGGGAGGACCTGGCCTGGCAGTTCGGTCTGGACTGTTTCCATGGGGCACAGGGTCAAGACTGATTTGCATATGGCTGGGTCCAAACTGGGGTGGCGTAGTGGGCAAAAGAACGATGGATTTAACCCAGATATTTTGACTGGGGGAGAATGTTTGCATTGTCAGCATTCCGTCCATCATTTGTTTGCTGTAACACTTTTCGCCCTAAGTGGGATGGGTATGCCCAGACGTGGGTCCCTTGCTCACTGTGCCACTGGATTCAAGCTAGCCTGGCTAAAGAGGGGTGACATACCCTGAAACCGGTCCCAGGATGCTTGTTTCCGGTCCAGGGAGGACGGCAGTTCGGTCTGGACTGTTCCCATGGGGCACAGGGTCAAGACTGATTTGCATATGGCTGGGTCCAAACTGGGGTGGCGTAGTGGGCAAAAGAACAATGGATTTAACCCAGGTCTTTTGACTGGGGGAGAATGTTTGCATTGTCAGCATTCCGTCCATCATTTGTTTGCTGTAACACTTTTTGCCCTAAGTGGGATGGGTATGCCCAGACGTGGGTCCCTTGCTCACTGTGCCACTGGATTCAAGCTAGCCTGGCTGAAGAGGGGTGACCTACCTTGAAAACGGTCCCAGGATGCTTGTTTCCGGTCCAGGGAGGACCTGGCCTGGCAGTTCGGTCTGGACTGTTCCCATGGGGCACAGTGTCAAGACTGATTTGCATATGGCTGGGTCCAAACCGGGGTGGCGTAGTGGGCAAAAGAATGATGGATTTAACCCAGATCTTTTGACTGGGGGAGAATGTTTGCATTGTCAGCATTTCGTCCATCATTTGTTTGCTGTAACACTTTTCGCCCTAAGTGGGATGGGTATGCCCAGACGTGGGTCCCTTGCTCACTGTGCCACTGGATTCAAGCTAGCCTGGCTGAAGAGGGGTGACATACCCTGAAACCGGTCCCAGGATGCTTGTTTCCGGTCAAGGGAGGACCTGGCCTGGCAGTTCGGTCTGGACTGTTCCCATGGGGCACAGGGTCAAGACTGATTTGCATATGGCTGGGTCCAAACTGGGGTGGTGTAGTGGGCAAAAGAACGATGGATTTGACTCAGATCTGTTGACTGGGGGAGAATGTTTTCATTGTCAGCATTCCGTCCATCATTTGTTTGCTGTAACACTTTTTGCCCTAAGTGGGATGGGTATGCCCAGACGTGGGTCCCTTGCTCACTGTGCTACTGGATTCAAGCTAGCCTGGCTGAAGAGGGGTGACATACCCTGAAACCGGTCCCAGGATGCTTGTTTCCGGTCCAGGGTGGACCTGGACTGGCAGTTCGGTCTGGACTGTTCCCATGGGGCACAGGGTCAAGACTGATTTGCATATGGCTGGGTCCAAACTGGGGTGGCGTAGTGGGCAAAAGAACGATGGATTTAACCCAGATCTTTTGACTGGGGGAGAATGTTTGCATTGTCAGCATTTCGTCCATCATTTGTTTGCTGTAACACTTTTCGCCCTAAGTGGGATGGGTATGCCCAGACATGGGTCCCTTGCTCACTGTGCCACTGGATTCAAGCTAGCCTGGCTGAAGAGGGGTGACATACCCTGAAAACGGTCCCAGGATGCTTTTTTCCGGTCAAGGGAGGACCTAGCCTGGCAGTTCGGTCTGGACTGTTCCCATGGAGCACAGGGTCAAGACTGATTTGCATATGGCTGGGTCCAAACTGGGGTGGCGTAGTGGGCAAAAGAACAATGGATTTAACCCAGATCTTTTGACTGGGGGAGAATGTTTGCATTGTCAGCATTCCGTCCATCATTTGTTTGCTGTAACACTTTTCGCCCTAAGTGGGATGGGTATGACCAGACGTGGGTCCCTTGCTCACTGTGCCACTGGATTAAAGCTAGCCTGGCTGAAGAGGGGTGACATACCCTGAAACCGGTCCCAGGATGCTTGTTTCCGGTCCAGGGAGGACCTGGCCTGGCAGTTCGGTCTGGACTGTTCCCATGGGGCACAGGGTCAAGACTGATTTGCATATGGCTGGGTCCAAACTGGGGTGGCGTAGTGGGCAAAAGAACAATGGATTTAACCCAGATCTTTTGACTGGGGGAGAATGTTTGCATTGTCAGCATTCCGTCCATCATTTGTTTGCTGTAACACTTTTCGCCCTAAGTGGGATGGGTATGCCCAGACGTGGGTCCCTTGCTCACTGTGCCATTGGATTCAAGCTAGCCTGGCTGAAGAGGGGTGACACACCCTGAAACCGGTCCCAGGATGCTTGTTTCTGGTCCAGGGAGGACCTGGCCTGGCAGTTCGGTCTGGACTGTTCCCATGGGGCACAGGGTCAAGACTGATTTGCATATGGCTGGGTCCAAACTGGGGTGGCGTAGTGGGCAAAAGAACGATGGATTTAACCCAGATCTTTTGACTGGGGGAGAATGTTTGCATTGTCAGCATTCCGTCCATCATTTGTTTGCTGTAACACTTTTCGCCCTAAGTGGGATGGGTATGCCCAGACGTGGGTCCCTTGCTCACTGTGCCACTGGATTCAAGCTAGCCTTGCTGAAGAGGGGTGACATACCCTGAAACCGGTCCCAGGGTGCTTATTTCCGGTCCAGGGAGGACCTGGCCTGGCAGTTCGGTCTGGACTGTTCCCATGGGGCACAGGGTTAAGACTGATTTGCATATGGCTGGGTCCAAACTGGGGTGGCGTAGTGGGCAAAAGAACGATGGATTTAACACAGATCTTTTGACTGGGGGAGAATGTTTGCATTGTCAGCATTTCGTCCATCATTTGTTTGCTGTAACACTTTTCGCCCTAAGTGGGATGGGTATGCCCAGACGTGGGTCCCTTGCTCACTGTGCCACTGGATTCAAGCTAGCCTGGCTGAAGAGGGGTGACATACCCTGAAACCGGTCCCAGGATGCTTGTTTCCGGTCAAGGGAGGACCTGGCCTGGCAGTTCGGTCTGGACTGTTCCCATGGGGCACAGGGTCAAGACTGATTTGCATATGGCTGGGTCCAAACTGGGGTGGCGTAGTGGGCAAAAGAACAATGGATTTAACCCAGATCTTTTGACTGGGGGAGAATGTTTGCATTGTCAGCATTCCGTCCATCATTTGTTTGCTGTAACACTTTTCGCCCTAAGTGGGATGGGTATGCCCAGACGTGGGTCCCTTGCTCACTGTGCCACATGATTAAAGCTAGCCTGGCTGAAGAGGGGTGACATACCCTGAAACTGGTCCCAGTATGCTTGTTTCCGGTCCACGGAGGACCTGGCCTGGCAGTTCGGTCTGGACTGTTCCCATGGGGCACAGGGTCAATACTGATTTGCATATGGCTGGGTCCAAACTGGGGTGGCGTAGTGGGCAAAAGAACAATGGATTTAACCCAGATCTTTTGACTGGGGGAGAATGTTTGCATTGTCAGCATTCCGTCCATCATTTGTTTGCTGTAACACTTTTCGCCCTAAGTGGGATGGGTATGCCCAGACGTGGGTCCCTTGCTCACTGTGCCATTGGATTCAAGCTAGCCTGGCTGAAGAGGGGTGACATACCCTTAAACCGGTCCCAGGATGCTTGTTTCTGGTCCAGGGAGGACCTGGCCTGGCAGTTCGGTCTGGACTGTTTCCATGGGGCACAGGGTCAAGACTGATTTGCATATGGCTGGGTCCAAACTGGGGTGGCGTAGTGGGCAAAAGAACTATGGATTTAACCCAGATCTTTTGACTGGGGGAGAATGTTTGCATTGTCAGCATTCCGTCCATCATTTGTTTGCTGTAACACTTTTCGCCCTAAGTGGGATGGGTATGCCCAGACGTCCCTTGCTCACTGTGCCACTGGATTCAAGCTAGCCTGGCTGAAGAGGGGTGACATATCCTGAAAACGGTCCCAGGATGCTTGTTTCCAGTCCAGGGAGGACCTGGCCTGGCAGTTCGGTCTGGGTTGTTCCCATGGGGCACAGGGTCTAGACTGATTTGCATATGGCTGGGTCCAAACTGGGGTGGCGTAGTGGGCAAAAGAACGATGGATTTAACCCAGATCTTTTGACTGGGGGAGAATGTTTGCATTGTCAGCATTCCGTCCATCATTTGTTTGCTGTAACACTTTTCGCCCTAAGTGGGATGGGTATGCCCAGACGTGGGTCCCTTGCTCACTGTGCCACTGGATTCAAGCTAGCTTGGCTGAAGAGGGGTGACATACCCTGAAACCGGTCCCAGGATGCTTGTTTCTGGTGCAGGGAGGACCTGGCCTGGCAGTTCGGTCTGGACTGTTCCCATGGGGCACAGGGTCAAGATTGATTTGCATATGGCTGGGTCCAAACTGGGGTGGTGTTGTGGGCAAAAGAACGATGGATTTAACCCAGATCTTTTGACTGGGGGAGAATGTTTGCATTGTCAGCATTCCGTCCATCATTTGTTTGCTGTAACACTTTTCGCCCTAAGTGGGATGGGTATGCCCAGACGTGGGTCCCTTGCTCACTGTGCCTCTGGATTCAAGCTAGCCTGGCTGAAGAGGGGTGACATACTCTGAAACCGGTCCCAGGGTGCTTGTTTCCGGTCCAGGGAGGACCTGGCCTGGCAGTTCGGTCTGGACTGTTCCCATGGGGCACAGGGTCTAGACTGATTTGCATATGGCTGGGTCCAAACTGGGGTGGCGTAGTGGGCAAAAGAACGATGGATTTAACCCAGATCTTTTGACTGGGGGAGAATGTTTGCATTGTCAGCATTCCGTCCATCATTTGTTTGCTGTAACACTTTTCGCCCTAAGTGGGATGGGTATGCCCAGACGTTGGTCCCTTGCTCACTGTGCCACTGGATTCAAGCTAGCCTGGCTGAAGAGGGGTGACCTACCTTGAAACCGGTCCCAGGATGCTTGTTTCCGGTCCAGGGAGGACCTGGCCTGGCAGTTCGGTCTGGACTGTTCCCATGGGGCACAGGGTCAAGACTGATTTGCATATGGCTGGGTCCAAACTGGGGTGGCGTAGTGGGCAAAAGAACAATGGATTTAACCCAGATCTTTTGACTGGGGGAGAATGTTTGCATTGTCAGCATTCCGTCCATCATTTGTTTGCTGTAACACTTTTCGCCCTAAGTGGGATGGGTATGCCCAGACGTGGGTCCCTTGCTCACTGTGCCATTGGATTCAAGCTAGCCTGGCTGAAGAGGGGTGACACACCCTGAAACCGGTCCCAGGATGCTTGTTTCTGGTCCAGGGAGGACCTGGCCTGGCAGTTCGGTCTGGACTGTTCCCATGGGGCACAGGGTCAAGACTGATTTGCATATGGCTGGGTCCAAACTGGGGTGGCGTAGTGGGCAAAAGAACGATGGATTTAACCCAGATCTTTTGACTGGGGGAGAATGTTTGCATTGTCATCATTCCGTCCATCATTTGTTTGCTGTAACACTTTTCGCCCTAAGTGGGATGGGTATGCCCAGACGTGGGTCCCTTGCTCACTGTGCCACTGGATGCAAGCTAGCCTGGCTGAAGAGGGGTGACATACCCTGAAACCGGTCCCAGGGTGCTTATTTCCGGTCCAGGGAGGACCTGGCCTGGCAGTTCGGTCTGGACTGTTCCCATGGGGCACAGGGTAAAGACTGATTTGCATATGGCTGGGTCCAAACTGGGGTGGCGTAGTGGGCAAAAGAACGATGGATTTAACACAGATCTTTTGACTGGGGGAGAATGTTTGCATTGTCAGCATTTCGTCCATCATTTGTTTGCTGTAACACTTTTCGCCCTAAGTGGGATGGGTATGCCCAGACGTGGGTCCCTTGCTCACTGTGCCACTGGATTCAAGCTAGCCTGGCTGAAGAGGGGTGACATACCCTGAAACCGGTCCCAGGATGCTTGTTTCCGGTCAAGGGAGGACCTGGCCTGGCAGTTCGGTCTGGACTGTTCCCATGGGGCACAGGGTCAAGACTGATTTGCATATGGCTGGGTCCAAACTGGGGTGGCGTAGTGGGCAAAAGAACAATGGATTTAACCCAGATCTTTTGACTGGGGGAGAATGTTTGCATTGTCAGCATTCCGTCCATCATTTGTTTGCTGTAACACTTTTCGCCCTAAGTGGGATGGGTATGCCCAGACGTGGGTCCCTTGCTCACTGTGCCACATGATTAAAGCTAGCCTGGCTGAAGAGGGGTGACATACCCTGAAACTGGTCCCAGGATGCTTGTTTCCGGTCCACGGAGGACCTGGCCTGGCAGTTCGGTCTGGACTGTTCCCATGGGGCACAGGGTCAATACTGATTTGCATATGGCTGGGTCCAAACTGGGGTGGCGTAGTGGGCAAAAGAACAATGGATTTAACCCAGATCTTTTGACTGGGGAGAATGTTTGCATTGTCAGCATTCCGTCCATCATTTGTTTGCTGTAACACTTTTCGCCCTAAGTGGGATGGGTATGCCCAGACGTGGGTCCCTTGCTCACTGTGCCACTGGATTCAAGCTAGCTTGGCTGAAGAGGGGTGACATACCCTGAAACCGGTCCCAGGATGCTTGTTTCTGGTGCAGGGAGGACCTGGCCTGGCAGTTCGGTCTGGACTGTTCCCATGGGGCACAGGGTCAAGATTGATTTGCATATGGCTGGGTCCAAACTGGGGTGGTGTTGTGGGCAAAAGAACGATGGATTTAACCCAGATCTTTTGACTGGGGGAGAATGTTTGCATTGTCAGCATTCCGTCCATCATTTGTTTGCTGTAACACTTTTCGCCCTAAGTGGGATGGGTATGCCCAGACGTGGGTCCCTTGCTCACTGTGCCTCTGGATTCAAGCTAGCCTGGCTGAAGAGGAGTGACATACTCTGAAACCGGTCCCAGGGTGCTTGTTTCCGGTCCAGGGAGGACCTGGCCTGGCAGTTCGGTCTGGACTGTTCCCATGGGGCACAGGGTCTAGACTGATTTGCATATGGCTGGGTCCAAACTGGGGTGGCGTAGTGGGCAAAAGAACGATGGATTTAACCCAGATCTTTTGACTGGGGGAGAATGTTTGCATTGTCAGCATTCCGTCCATCATTTGTTTGCTGTAACACTTTTCGCCCTAAGTGGGATGGGTATGCCCAGACGTTGGTCCCTTGCTCACTGTGCCACTGGATTCAAGCTAGCCTGGCTGAAGAGGGGTGACCTACCTTGAAACCGGTCCCAGGATGCTTGTTTCCGGTCCAGGGAGGACCTGGCCTGGCAGTTCGGTCTGGACTGTTCCCATGGGGCACAGGGTCAAGACTGATTTGCATATGGCTGGGTCCAAACTGGGGTGGCGTAGTGGGCAAAAGAACAATGGATTTAACCCAGATCTTTTGACTGGGGGAGAATGTTTGCATTGTCAGCATTCCGTCCATCATTTGTTTGCTGTAACACTTTTCGCCCTAAGTGGGATGGGTATGCCCAGACGTGGGTCCCTTGCTCACTGTGCCATTGGATTCAAGCTAGCCTGGCTGAAGAGGGGTGACACACCCTGAAACCGGTCCCAGGATGCTTGTTTCTGGTCCAGGGAGGACCTGGCCTGGCAGTTCGGTCTGGACTGTTCCCATGGGGCACAGGGTCAAGACTGATTTGCATATGGCTGGGTCCAAACTGGGGTGGCGTAGTGGGCAAAAGAACGATGGATTTAACCCAGATCTTTTGACTGGGGGAGAATGTTTGCATTGTCAGCATTCCGTCCATCATTTGTTTGCTGTAACACTTTTCGCCCTAAGTGGGATGGGTATGCCCAGACGTGGGTCCCTTGCTCACTGTGCCACTGGATTCAAGCTAGCCTTGCTGAAGAGGGGTGACATACCCTGAAACCGGTCCCAGGGTGCTTATTTCCGGTCCAGGGAGGACCTGGCCTGGCAGTTCGGTCTGGACTGTTCCCATGGGGCACAGGGTAAAGACTGATTTGCATATGGCTGGGTCCAAACTGGGGTGGCGTAGTGGGCAAAAGAACGATGGATTTAACACAGATCTTTTGACTGGGGGAGAATGTTTGCATTGTCAGCATTTCGTCCATCATTTGTTTGCTGTAACACTTTTCGCCCTAAGTGGGATGGGTATGCCCAGACGTGGGTCCCTTGCTCACTGTGCCACTGGATTCAAGCTAGCCTGGCTGAAGAGGGGTGACATACCCTGAAACCGGTCCCAGGATGCTTGTTTCCGGTCAAGGGAGGACCTGGCCTGGCAGTTCGGTCTGGACTGTTCCCATGGGGCACAGGGTCAAGACTGATTTGCATATGGCTGGGTCCAAACTGGGGTGGCGTAGTGGGCAAAAGAACAATGGATTTAACCCAGATCTTTTGACTGGGGGAGAATGTTTGCATTGTCAGCATTCCGTCCATCATTTGTTTGCTGTAACACTTTTCGCCCTAAGTGGGATGGGTATGCCCAGACGTGGGTCCCTTGCTCACTGTGCCACATGATTAAAGCTAGCCTGGCTGAAGAGGGGTGACATACCCTGAAACTGGTCCCAGGATGCTTGTTTCCGGTCCACGGAGGACCTGGCCTGGCAGTTCGGTCTGGACTGTTCCCATGGGGCACAGGGTCAATACTGATTTGCATATGGCTGGGTCCAAACTGGGGTGGCGTAGTGGGCAAAAGAACAATGGATTTAACCCAGATCTTTTGACTGGGGGAGAATGTTTGCATTGTCAGAATTCCGTCCATCATTTGTTTGCTGTAACACTTTTCGCCCTAAGTGGGATGGGTATGCCCAGACGTGGGTCCCTTGCTCACTGTGCCATTGGATTCAAGCTAGCCTGGCTGAAGAGGGGTGACATACCCTTAAACCGGTCCCAGGATGCTTGTTTCTGGTCCAGGGAGGACCTGGCCTGGCAGTTCGGTCTGGACTGTTTCCATGGGGCACAGGGTCAAGACTGATTTGCATATGGCTGGGTCCAAACTGGGGTGGCGTAGTGGGCAAAAGAACTATGGATTTAACCCAGATCTTTTGACTGGGGGAGAATGTTTGCATTGTCAGCATTCCGTCCATCATTTGTTTGCTGTAACACTTTTCGCCCCTAAGTGGGATGGGTATGCCCAGACGTCCCTTGCTCACTGTGCCACTGGATTCAAGCTAGCCTGGCTGAAGAGGGGTGACATATCCTGAAACCGGTCCCAGGATGCTTGTTTCCAGTCCAGGGAGGACCTGGCCTGGCAGTTCGGTCTGGACTGTTCCCATGGGGCACAGGGTCTAGACTGATTTGCATATGGCTGGGTCCAAACTGGGGTGGCGTAGTGGGCAAAAGAACGATGGATTTAACCCAGATCTTTTGACTGGGGGAGAATGTTTGCATTGTCAGCATTCCGTCCATCATTTGTTTGCTGTAACACTTTTCGCCCTAAGTGGGATGGGTATGCCCAGACGTGGGTCCCTTGCTCACTGTGCCACTGGATTCAAGCTAGCTTGGCTGAAGAGGGGTGACATACCCTGAAACCGGTCCCAGGATGCTTGTTTCTGGTCCAGGGAGGACCTGGCCTGGCAGTTCGGTCTGGACTGTTCCCATGGGGCACAGGGTCAAGATTGATTTGCATATGGCTGGGTCCAAACTGGGGTGGTGTTGTGGGCAAAAGAACGATGGATTTAACCCAGATCTTTTGACTGGGGGAGAATGTTTGCATTGTCAGCATTCCGTCCATCATTTGTTTGCTGTAACACTTTTCGCCCTAAGTGGGATGGGTATGCCCAGACGTGGGTCCCTTGCTCACTGTGCCTCTGGATTCAAGCTAGCCTGGCTGAAGAGGGGTGACATACTCTGAAACCGGTCCCAGGGTGCTTGTTTCCGGTCCAGGGAGGACCTGGCCTGGCAGTTCGGTCTGGACTGTTCCCATGGGGCACAGGGTCTAGACTGATTTGCATATGGCTGGGTCCAAACTGGGGTGGCGTAGTGGGCAAAAGAACGATGGATTTAACCCAGATCTTTTGACTGGGGGAGAATGTTTGCATTGTCAGCATTCCGTCCATCATTTGTTTGCTGTAACACTTTTCGCCCTAAGTGGGATGGGTATGCCCAGACGTGGGTCCCTTGCTCACTGTGCCACTGGATTCAAGCTAGCCTGGCTGAAGAGGGGTGACATACCCTGAAACCGGTCCCAGGATGCTTGTTTCCGGTCCAGGGAGGACCTGGTCTGGCAGTTCGGTCTGGACTGTTCCCATGGGGCACAGGGTCAAGACTGATTTGCATATGGCTGGGTCCAAACTGGCGTGGCGTAGTGGGCAAAAGAACGATAGATTTAACCCAGATCTTTAGACTGGGGGAGAATGTTTGCATTGTCAGCATTCCGTCCATCATTTGTTTGCTGTAACACAGGGTGTGCTGAGGTGGCAGGTGTTTGGGACAGTTGAGGTAACAGTGGTAGTTGGAGCTCAGATGGCAGCAGTGATTGCATCTGCAGTTGCAGCACTGATTGCTGTTGTTTTGGCTGCAATGATGGGTACTTCTTTGACTGCAGTGAAATGTTTAGTCTTGGCACTAGTGGTGGGTGCCTTCTTGAATGCAGTGAAGGTTGCTTCCTTGGCTGGTTTCCTTGGCAATCTTGGCAACAGTGGTGTGTGCAGTCGTGGCTGCAGTGGTGGGGGTCTTCTTGGCTGCAGCAAAGGGTTCAATCTTGATTTCAGCGCTGGTGGTGCGAAGACAAGTGGTGGGCTAGTAGAGCAGGATGGGACTACATCACTATCATGCTCTTCACGGGATGAGTCATCTGCTTTTGGAGAAGTCAGTAAGTGAGTAGCACATGTGTATAATTTAGCACGTCAATTTTCATATTTACTAGAGATGACTAAGAGGAGGTGTGCTGATGCTTTGAACACAGAATCAAAGAACTTGCACCTCTCTGTCTGCTTATATACACTGAGCTGCAGTAGTTTTCCACTATTTACGTCTAATAGTGAGGATGATGGCATTGGCTCCAGCCTAGAGGTTTGTTTGCTGTCTTCTATGCACAAAATGGCCACCCACCTGCCTGTTTGGTATCTGATGGTGGGGAGACAGTGGCTGGGTTAGCAAAATATGTTGTCCTGAATAAACTTGATTTTGTGACTCCCCTACAGTTGTGGGGCTCGGGCTTTTTTAATGCTGCAAATGTTGTTTTTGGCACTTGTTTTGCCACTTTTTGTGCATGTGTGCTTTATGCCACATAGAGTAAATTTCACAGGCAATAAGTTTGCTATGTGGAAAATATCTCACGCTCAACATTTACAGTAAGTACAGTTTGTCACATACGATATATACCAAACTCGATAAATGGCAATTCTGTGGTGCTCTCTAAATCAAGTGTATATCACTCTGCAGCAATAGTATTTATCGGGTACAGCAATTTACTCCAATTCCAATTAAAACTTTCTCCGGTTCAGAAAGGACCTGGAGTGGTAGTTCAGGCTGGACTGTTCTTATTGGAGCAGGATCAAGGCTGATTTGCATATGGCTGGGTCTAATCTGAGGAGGCACAGTGGCAAAACAATAGGTTGGAATGCTACCTGAGCGATTGCCAGTAATAAGATGATTTGAAAGCATTCCTCTATTCACTTTTTTTGTGGTTTCTTTATCTCCTTAAGAGGCCAAGGGTATGCCCAGATGTGGGTCCTGTGCTCACTGTGGCACTAGAACCAAGCTGCATCTGACTGAAGAGGCCCAACTAGGAGGAAACTGGACTTGGGTTGCTGGTGTTCCAGTTCAGAGAGGACCTGGCTTTCATCTCGAGCTGGACTGCTTTCATTGCAGCAGGACCAAGTATGATTTATATATGGATTGGTCTAATGTGAGGTGGAATAGTGGGTAAACAAACGATGGATTTAAATGCTGCCACACGTGATTGCCAGGGGCGAACTATTTGCAAGCATTCCTCCCATCTCTTTTTCTGGGTTTGATGTAATGCCCTAAGAGGCCAAGAATATACCAAAATGGAGTCCTGTGCTCACTGTGCCACTCAAACCAAGCTGCATCCGAATGAAGAGGCCCAAATAGGTCAAAACCGGTCTTGGGTTACTGGTGATCAGGTTCAGAGTGAACCTAGCTTGGCAGTTTGGTTTAGACTGTTCTTATTGGAACAGAACGAAGGCTGCTTTGAAAATGGTTGGGTCTAATCTGAGGTGGCATAGAGGGCACAAAAACAATGGTTTGAAATGCTACTCGAGCTACTGCCCATGTTTAAACAATTTGCAAGCATTCCTCCCTTCATATTTTGTGTGTTAGGTGCAATAAATAGACAAAGAAAATAATTCAGTATTGGCAAACCCAATAGGTACAGCTTTAATGTGCTAACCTTCAGCAGAAGCAGGCATTCATAAATGCTGCTCAGCACGTTAAAGCCCACTGTATTATCCTGGCGAAGAGCTGGGAAACAAGTGGCGACAAATGATTATCCTCTGTATAGTCGATAATGAACTGAATGTGATAGTCTGATGATTGACTGTAGTTTTCAGGTGACAAATAGTCCCTCATGCATTCAAATAAAAACCCTTTGTAGAATGTAAAATAATGAATGAAACAGCCAATGGCATGAGGTGAGATAGAAATGCTCTCTTTGTTGGAGCAAAAGCCACACTGTATGTACATTTTAAAGAGCTGATAACAATAGAACTGAAAGACTGCTGAGTAGTCAAGCCAGACCTATAAAGACACATAGAGCCGTATTTAGAGTTTGGCAAAGGCAGAACATCAGCCAAAAAGTGGCACTGTCCCATCTGCCCTATTTAGAGTGTATGGGGCCCATATGGCAGCTAAGTAAGATGCACAGGGCATTGTTCTTTTTTGGTAGATGTCCCACATCCAACAAACTTTAAGTAAGGCCCATAGTGGATAGTGATGTTATACGAGTAGACATATTTTAACTCAATGTACATAATAAATGAAACATAAAAAGAAACATCCCAAACTACATAATCAGAATAGCACCTCACAGCCATTGAACCAGTGGCTCTAGTATCCTCAGGTGTGAGTAGATGATGCAGGATCCATGGTTTGCCCTAGACGAAACAGGCGTATATACAAGTCGTATACCACTAGGGGGTGCTATGGTGTATGGTAGAGCCCCACACTCCGTAGCAACACCATGAAGAATAAAAAAGGAAATAATAATTACTTAGCATAATGAGTGCATTGAAAATTGAAATTAAAATATGATCAACTCGTGCATCTAAAATACAACTGTTCGAAGCCTTGCAAGTTAATTGAAGGCTCACTGGATATTGACATTAACCTACGGAGCAACCAGACATCATGTCACATAAACACAAATGCTGGGAATACGAACAAGCACTTAGTGCATATCCCATCCGAATTTGCCAAGCCAACCATGACCACATTTAACATTCCCCCTACAATAAAACCGTGTGCCAATGCGTGATTTAAAGCATGGAGTATAATCACAACAAAAAATAGAAACACATGTTTGGAAAACAGTCACTGCACAATAAATCAATTACAGCACTCAGTAATCAAAGCATGTTGAATGCAGTAAAACACAGAATGAAGTAATTATCAATTAAAGGAAATGTATACAAAGACAGTACATATCAAATATTAAGTAAGCGGGGACAAGGCATGCCCAAACACATCTGAATAAAATGAAATTTAATTACACTAACAAACACCATAAAAGACTAAGAATCTGGAAGCCACAAATCACCCACAACATTGAGCACCACCATGGGCGTGACAATCTCAGTCAGCAGAGAATGCTCAGTCGCTGTTCCTGTTGTTATTATTCTAGTTTAGGCCATAAGGCCCAGATAAAGAAGATGACATGCTATGACTGCAAAATTGAATCCCATATGTTTGCAAAAGAATTGTAAAACTGGGTCACTAAAGACAAACTTAGCAACAGCCAAGCCTCGTTGTACAAGGCAAAATGGAAATCAAATGCAGACATCAGTCTAGCATGAAAACATACGCAGGCTTCCCTCCCACAGCCACTGTAAATTAGGGAACTGTAAACATCAGACAGCTGCTCAATTCTTTGCTTGGCCAATTGGAAGCCTGTTATAGCCATGCTGTTGTTAGAATGCTTATGTTTATTCTTAGTTCTATTAGGAGTGGACATTTTAGACCCAGGCAATTGGTTCCTGACAGGTCTGGGATGACTGCACCCTGGCTGTACTTCAAAATAACCCAATTTATATATACTTAGAAGACACTCAGTGGATCCTTTACAAAAATATTGGCGACGATTTTGGCAAATTAGAAGGCAACATACACTACTGCCCTGAGAGGAGATCAATGTACATGGCTTCAACACAAACAGATAACGACTCAGCTGAGGATCACATAAAAGCTGTCAAATTCAAAACAGAACCATGAGTGGACTTCAGAGAGTGGCAGCAGTAATAAATGTATAAGTAGCTTGAATTATTATTTCTCCATATATATGAGTGTGTGAACTTAGCTGTGCAATGGGCTTGCGCTGTGTACTCTGGAACAGTCACATGACTAAGGACAGGAGTACCTCATCGTTCTAAATGCATAACATTTCTCAGCATTATGTTTGTTGGACACTTTAACAAGTTAAAACGTTGTACTCACAAAACGTGAAGGTGGTGATTCCCCAAGTGACAACAGCAGTACAAAGTCAGCAAAGTGGGCAGCAAAACAGTAAGTGATATGACGTCCTACAAGGATATGGGGAAAGAACTTTAGTAACTACATCATCAGTTCATGGACACCTGAGAAAGGAACTATACTGTGGTTTTCTCCACTATTTGCAGAGACAGTCAGTGGGTTTACAATAACAAAAGAGAAATATATGTATATTGATACAGAAAACTGATGCAATCCATTGGTTTCCATTACCTATTTGTATTTTTATGGCGATCTTTTCCGTTACCATTGAAGCTGGTGCAGCTATTATTTCGCCACCATTACTTTTGTTACAAACTGGCCCACCACCAATAGAGCGGGAGGAATGGATGGAAATATTCAAGAACTGTCAAGAGGCACTGGATGGACAAGACTTTCGCCCACCAAGGAAAACAACATTACTATTAAGCACGCTAGGAAAAGAAGCACAACATATCTTTAAATATCTTCCAGAAGCATTAGCACAGAATGCTCAATTTTGGATGTCTACAAAGAGACAAAGATTATGATAGATACTAGATTTGCAAAATAGATTACCATAGCCATGACAAACGATACATTCTTTACTCAACCTCAAAAAACAAAATTAATAAGTAGTTGATTTTTAGGTAGGCTACTAGAGATGTCAATTAAGTGCAAATTTGGGCTTGTGAAAGAAGAACTTATACATGATCAACTGATTGTCCAATGCAGAAGCAAAAGATGCAAGAACAACGTTGGGTGGGAAAAATCCAGCCCCTAAAGATGCTATTGACATTGCAGAAGAATCAGAATTTTGCATGAGGGAAACAGAAAGAAGAGATAGAATTAGTGATGTGTCGGTGGTAGAAAGGGATGGAAGAACAGAAGTGAGGGTTGGGGTGATTTCTAGATTGGGAACCAAATCTGTGAGAAACAGTGCTCACCCTGGCTTGATAACAAGTGTGGTAATCATTGTGGTGGCACAAATCACAGTTCTTAGATTAAAACATTTTAGCTATAAAGAGAGAGTGAAGAAAATGCGGACGGAAAGGTAATTTTGCACTTATATGAAATGAGAACAGTAGAAATAGGGTCGCTGCAGTTGTGGAGGAAGAAGTATCAATTGAAAATATCTATGACAGAGTGTTAAGTGAAGGTATAGATCTTGAAGGAAAGGGAAGAAAGAGCGGACAGAAAGCAGAGTTTACCATAGCATGAAGAAATGTAGGACTAATGGTGGACTCTGGCTCTATGTGTACTATTTTGCCAGAAGAAATGTTTCTTAGTGATTGGCCAGGAGACAAATTAATACCCAAGGATATTTGTCCAGAAAGATACCAAGGTGAGATGGTTGATATTTTAGTATACTTGTTGGCTGCTATCACATTTAAAGATAGAAGGATCAAATTCCCTCTGATACTGGTATGGGAGCTCCAAAATGATCATCATATTGTCTTAAATCCTGGCGGGCCTCCTTAGATCATGGTAGTATAGGAAGTAAGTGTGGAAGATATTGTAAGGGGAGCAAAGGATGTTTTAATAAGAAGTTGGGACAGTTGAAAAGTTATGTACAGAATAATGTTTTGAAGCTTGATGCCATTCCTGTCTAACATTCAGTAAGTAGAGTTTCTATAGTAGTGTGAGTAGAAGTAAAGAAAATGTTGGAGGAGATGACCAGGGATGGTATTATTAAGCCATTGGAAACTTCTAGATGGATTTCACCTCTGGTAATCACTTGAAAGGCCAGTGAACAGTTGAGGTTTTGCATAGGCCTTCTGAGTCTTATTGAACAAAAAACATAGGGGCATATTCTCAAGGACTTATCGCAGATTTATCGGCACTTTAGCGCCGCAAAAGTGGTGATAGACTTTTCGCCCTATTCACAAGCTGATTCAAACTGCCGATATCGGCAGTTTACCAGCAATAGCTGCCGCAAAAAACATCGCCACGGATGAGAGAGACAACTAACGCTAATGATATGCAGAGTAGGCGTTCCCGTGCAAAAACACACGAAAACACCACTTCGCGATATTCTCAACGACCAGCCAGATCTGCGATGCGACCCAAAAACAGGCTATAAGACGCGTTAGCAGCAGGCATTTAACACCTGCCTTCTGCTGGTGCTAAGCAGGACGACTACCTGCAGTATGAAAGGGAGCCCAGCCCAGAGCCACATCTGAAGACCCACAGATGCCATGGAGACAATGAACATGCAGCCCGGAGACCCAAGAGGGCCACAACATCCACCGCCACCACCCCCAGGACCACCCCCCCCTCCGGACCCCACCCCCCGGACTACCACAGAGGCAGCGTAGGACGAGACAGCGGACCGTCCGAAAACGGCATGGCCCCTCAGCCACACAATTGCAGAATGTGGGGAGAGGTGGGAACCAAGTATGTGTGAAGGAGGCAACTCACCCATGAAGAAGAATGTACACAATGCCAAGTGTGGCGGTGATGTGCTGGACAGACCACAGAATGCAGAGCACAGACATGTCCATGTGGACATATACTGCTGGTGTGTGTAGTTTTGTGGACAGTGGACGCAACCATGTCACCTCAGGCAGTGGGGAAGACCCTGGACATGTAGCTGTGCTGTCCCCCCTGTAAGCGTAAGCGCAGTGGGCTGGGCCGGCGTACGCCACACCAGCATAGGAGTGCCGATAAAAAGGCCGGGGCCCTGGGTGTGGTTCTCTTCCGTGATGGGCAACGCGTCTGCCAGGGCGGCGCACCTCACCCTGCCACGAGTCCGCCGCCGTGACCTCCAGACTCCGCGACACAGGCCCCCAGCGCATTCATCGGCACAGCAACACGGAGTCATGTGTGTGCCGGATACAGCCTTAGTCCTACACTGCGGTCAGCAGGTCCCACAATTCAAATCATGCCACATTTCTGTTAATGGAGGAAACCACCAGTCAACAGACATTGCCCCCAGTGCTGCCCGCCCGGATGACG
The DNA here is from genome assembly GCA_963921515.1 of Calotriton arnoldi. Lineage (NCBI taxonomy): Eukaryota > Metazoa > Chordata > Amphibia > Caudata > Salamandridae > Calotriton > Calotriton arnoldi. The sequence goes on from CAWUFW010017091.1 coordinate 21,721, forward strand.
CATCATCGTTGGCTGCACACCCGCTGAGCACTCCAGGTGCCACTAACTCAGTGCACCACAAGTCATCGCCACGTGGATGTGGGCCCTCGCTGACCGCTGCCTCTGGCCTACACTGCGGTCAGCAGGTCCCCAAAGTCAAACGACGCATCATTGTGGGCTGTGCACCTGCTGAGCGCTCCAGGTGCCACTGACCCTGTGCAACACAAGCCGACGACACGTGGCAATATTGAGGCAGAATTCAGTAGGCGAAAAACATTGCACCCAGTGCGGCCCGCACGGATGGCGCATCGTCATTGGCCGTGCACCTGCTGAGTGCTCCAGGTGCCGCTGACCCTATGCAACACAAGCCGACGACACGCGGTAATATTGAGGCAGAATTCAGTAGGCGAAAAACATTGCACCCAGTGTGGCCCGCACTGACGGCGCATCGTCATTGACCATGCACCTGCTGAGCGCTCCAGGTGCCACTGACCCTGTGCAACACAAGCCGACGACACATGGCTGTGTGCCCTTTCTGACCGCTGCCTCCGGCCTACACTGCGGTCAGCAGGGCTCGCAAATCAAATTGAGTCTTGATTCATTTATGGCAGAGTCCAGTAGGCAACAGACATTGCTTCCAGGGCGGTCCGCCCGGACGACGCATCAGCGCAGGCCGCGCACCCGCCGAGCGCTCCAGGTGCCACTAACTCAGTGCACCACAAGTCATCATCACGTGGCTGTGTGCCCTTTCTGACCGCTGCCTCCGGCCTACACTGCGGTCAGCAGGGCTCACAAACCAAATCCAATCCTGGCATGCAAGGACACGCCATCATCGCTGGCTGCACACCCGCCACCACCGCCAGGACCACCTCCAACCAACAACTGCCAGAGTCGGAGGAGTGTCACAGCCAGCCTATCTAAGTTGCTCACACCTCTCTTGGATGCCATCATCAGCTTGATACCCTGCTCAGCTCTTCAGGTGCAACTACAACATATGGACCCTTCATGATTGAGTTTTGTGCTGTGGACAGCGGACGCAACAATGTCACCTCAGGCAGTGGGGAAGCCCTGTGACGATGATGATGAAGATGAGGCAGGTGTACCACATCCCACTGCAGCTGCAGCAGGAATATCCCAAAGGGACCAAATCATTAACAATTCCTTCACATGAGCACGCTCAGCTCTGGTGCCCCTACCTCAGTGCACTGAAAGTCATGGACCCTTTATGATTGAATCTGTGTGTGTGATCTGATGATCACTGTTCTAGTTGTTGCCAGCACCAACCACTCCCTGAGGGCTGGCTTACACTCACCCCACATCCATCCAGCACAGGCGTCACTGGACATGTGACCCTGGTAATAAAAAGTGGCCAGGCGCACGTGCCCGTAGCCAGTTCAACTATCTATCTAAGTGTGTCCGTGTGGTCATTATGTATGCATGATGGGCCAGGGCCCTACCACATTACATTGTGCTGTGGACAGCGGACGCAACCATGTCACCTCAGGCAGTGGGTACGACCTTGGACACGTAGCTTTGTCGTCTCCCCCTGTTAGCGTAAGCGGAGTGGGCTGGGCCTGCGTACGCCAAGCCAGCGTAAGGGTGTGAAGGATTTCCCCGGGGCTCTGGCCGTGGTTCAGTTCTGTCCTGGACAAGGAAGTAACTAATGCATGTGTCTCTGTTGTAGTGTCGGCGCCACCCAGTCCGCAATCGACAATGTTGCAATGTAGCAAGCACCTGGAGGGCGGGCTCGCATGAACGGGGAAATGAAGGAGCGCAAGACCGCTCGGGTCTTGGCTCATACATGCCAAGTGTTGTGTGTATCTGTATTGCCGCAGCATGAGCCAAATGCCTAGCCTTAATCGCAGCGCGAGTTCAGCCAGACATGAACTCTACGTCTGTTTCCGACCTATCCTTCCCACAGGCCTACACTCACGTGGCCGCCCACCTCCAACGGCCAACATCACAGTGTCGTTGTCAGGCTTGTGGACATGAGCAGACAGGCATGACAATGGTGTGCCGTAGGAGTGCCAGTGATGCAACCGCGCAGCGCACACAAGTAAATAGGCTCGGGGGAGGGAGGAGCAGCTGTGAGGCAACATTACACACAGTGATGCCGCTCATTTGCCACATGCAAGACATGTCGAACATGAATCTCAAAGTCGCACACATCCCACCCCACCCCACCCCCAGCAAGCCACTTCACAGTACCTGAATGCAAGCAGATGAGAAACTAACATTAGGGATGAATGCTCCTTTGTCTGAGCTATCAGGCGGAAGCACATCTGCACCTCCGACCTAGGAATTGCATGTGCCCGGCACCCCCTGACAGATACTATAGCAGCTGATGACGACTCCCACACTACACACAGCCCGATGAGAGACCAACGTATACACACCCCACACACAGAAGTCCTTGCTCGAAGTTATCTTGCATGGAATGGCCTTCACACTTGCTCCCACATTAGCCCAGGCGTACAACCGTTGCACACTAAAACAACTCATTGCTCCGAGCTGTGGCATTTCATCCACAGAACTGGTGCAGGTCAGAACAGTGCCGCTTCAACCAGAGCCACTAACGCAATGGCAGAACATCCCGGACACATGCACAACCCCTGTCATGTGGAACTGTACTGTGCACGTATGCTCGTGCATATTCGAGTGGTCCATGGATGTCTGCCTATCCAACAGGACGGTAGCCGAACTGGATTTCAACATGTGTGTGTGCCCCCTGTTGGCCCACGACCATGAGTGTCACCGTGACACCCGTCTATGGGATGCCTGGATACTTGGCATACATGCTGGCAGCTGGACCTGGGAGATTGCAGAACTCCTCGTGTGCAGTGAGCAAATTGAGCGGCTCCCCTATTGGGCTGTAGTACTAATTGGTGAAAGGGGGTGGACGCAGCACATCTGTCCGGACCTGCTAATAGTTAGCCTCGCCGTCCTGTTCGATGAAGTCGACGACGACCTCATGTTGGAAATGATTGCCTACAAAGCTGCACTAGCTTTCATGGACGTGTAACTACGTGCCTGCAGACACAACAGTTTGGAACACATTGCACATGTCCCGACAACTTGTTGGAACTTGGGGTTCTGGTCACATCTCCCACGACGACAGTGGACATGTCTGCATTCGCCTGGACTCCGAATACATGAGCGGACAACAACGCGGGTTAACACACACCTGTGTAAGGTGAGGCAAACGTTCTACGTTCTGACATACTGCTGCATTGGTCTGCATGTTGTGGCACTTATCTTGGCCGTACTGACACACTTAAGCTAATAAAGTCTACGCACCTTCACTTGTATTCAACTGTGATGAGTGTTGATTTGCATGACAATGTGTGTCTCACTGCCTATCTGGGTCACGGCCATACATGCATTACTGCACCATCAGGGATGTGGGGTTGTACTAGTACATTATCATCTCACAGTATCCTGCTGTGCCACATGCGAATGGCCATTTTCCACACACAAGCGGCAGCAGTTGTGTCCTCTGTTCTATTGTGCTGGTGTTGCTGTTTGTTCAACATTGTTGTAAATGTTGCGGTGCTCTGGATCTTATGTGTGTGTGCTGCATTGGAGGTGAGTTGCCCCTTCAGCTCTGATTTGGCTCGCCCTTATCCCTTTCAGGTGGTGTGGCTTTCACTTCTGTGCTTATGCAGTGCTGTGATGTTGCAGACTTGGGTAAATTGGGCTCTTGGTTGGTGTTGTGACTCTTGGGCATGGTTTGTCCGCAGATGTGCTCTACTTAATTGTGCATGTGTGCCATTGTGCCCATCTCCCCCCGTCCACCCAGTCCCTGGTGGTTACTCACCCTGTTGCTGTTTGGTCGGGTCACGTTGAGCAGTGTCCGGTCCCCCAACTCCTGCCACCGTCTCCACACTGATGACTGTGGTCACCATTTCCTCTATCTCATCCAGCTCCTCCTGTGGCGCTGGTCTCCCACCTCCAGTCTGCATTGCTGCCTTCTGGTTGTCTGCGAGTTTCTGCTTGGTCTTGCGCTTCACATCATTCCAGCGCCTCTTGACCTCGTCTATTGTCCTCCTCAGCACTCCCACTGCATTCGCCTTGTCCAGGATAGACTGCCATATTGTATTTTTTGTTGCCAATGACACAGTGGAGGTGACGTACAGTTGTTGACGGTGTTCTATCACCTCCGTGATCAGGATCCTGTTTTTCTGTGGACTGAACCGCGTCTTCCTCTTCTTCTTCTCCTTGCCCTTCCCTGTCCCCGGGGTCCCAGGCTGGTCCTCCATGGGGCTTGTGGGGTTCTGGTTGTCCTCTGTACTTGCTCCGGCTACCTCCATGGTGCTTCGCAGTTGTTTGTGTTTTGTGTTGCCGCTTTTATTGTGCTTTTTGCAGCCTGACTTGTGGGACTTGCAGGCCTGGCGCTGCTTCTCGCTGGATTTTTTATCGCGGTTGGGCACATCGCAACTTTTTTCACGTTTGGGTTTGGATTTTCATCGCCGTCCCGGTAATGTTATCGCAGACATTTGACGCGTTATAGGGAGACTATTGCATGTTACCGCCGTGTTGCGAATAGGACGTTAACCCAGAGTTGTTTTCCCGCGATAGACGGCGATATGGAAACTTGCGTTAACCTATTTTGGCGATGTTTATCACACGTTCTTGAGAATATGCCCCATAGTGGTGCATACATTTCCATTGCCAAATATAAATAAATTAGTCTTACTTTTGAATGGTGGGAGGTTTTTCTTGAAACTTGATCTCAATAGTGCCTGTCATCAGATACCTCTTCACAAAAACTCAAAACCTCTCACAGCATTTTTTGCCAAGGTAAGTACATTTCACTTTGCTCGCATACTGTTTAGATTATCTTTGGCTGCGAAGACAGTTGAGGAACAAAATCTGGCACTTAAGCAAATGCTGGATAGATTTCCAGAGGTAGGCCTTACTTTGAGAAAAGAAAAGTACACATTGTTGGAAGAAGAAATTGAGTATTTAGAATACCGTATATAAGCCGATGGTGATAAAGCGAAAGCTGATCTCTTAAAATGATTAGGTTATCTCCACCACCAATGAATTAAGATCAGTTACGTTCAGTCGGAGGACTCATGGAGTATTATTCCAAGTTTGTAGAAAGTTTTGCTGATACAATGGAATGTATGAGAATCGTTTTTAGGAAAGTACATACTTTAAAATGGAAGGATGAGCATTAAAGATGTTTTGATGTGATAAAGATTTAAATTTGTAATGTGGGAATCCTTGTTCCATCTGATACACAGTTGAAAACTGTGGTTACAGTTGACGCTACAGGAGTTTGTGCTATTCTTTCACAATAGCATGGTGAGTCTGAGAAGACAGTGGCATTTACTTTGAGATTAATAACAAGTTCAGAGTTGAATTATTCTGTTATTGAACAGGAAGCCTTAGAGGTGGCATGGGTGGAGGCATTGATACCCAACAATATTCACTTAAAATAGCTTGTAGTTAGATTTATGAAAGCGATTACCACTAGGGCAACCTTTTCCATATTGGAGAGAGTATTTTGGGAAGAAGGTTTCCCCTCTGTAATTGTAACTTATAATGGCACACAGATCACATTGGTTGAGATGCAAGCATTTTTTACATCTAGTGGCATCAAAACATCATTGCACATCATTGTTTAATAACCAGGCAAATAGTGTTGTAGAGAGGGCCAATTGAGTCTGAGGGGTGCCATCTAAATGGTATGTGTGAATGGTCAAGACATAGGGCCCGATTCACAGAACGTGCCTGAGACAAAATCCTAAACTTACTACTTTTGATATTCACAGAAGGCATTTAGTAGTAGTAAAGTTAGGATTTTGTCTTAAGTTTGTCTTAAGTTTGTCTTAAGTTTGTCTTAAGTTTGTCTTAAGTCTGTCTTAAGTCTGTCTTAAGTCTGTCTTAAGCTTGTCTTAAGTCAAACTTAAGACAAAATCCTAACTTTACTACTACTAAATGCCTTCTGTGAATACCGAAAGTAGTAAGTTTAGGATTTTGTCTCAGATTAGTTCTGTGAATCAGGACCATAGAGAGTATGGTCTCAGAAATGGCATGGTTTACCACACAACAGTGTTATAAAAAAAATCCCCTTTCATATTGGTGAGGGAGAGAAAATGAAAAACTAAAATGGTTCCTGCATGGATAAAGAGCTGATGTCAAATTAGGGGGTGAAGAAGGTCAATGGTGGTGTTGAGAAAGACAAATTTCGAATGTGTGATGGGTGAAAGTCAGGCATGGTCGAACAAAAGGAAGGTTGTCCAAATTTCATGGACTGTCTAAAGTTAAACAGATTCACCAGTTCTTTGTTACACCAGAGAATGGGAAGAAATTGAATCACAGAAGGGTTGCTTTAAACCAAAGAGATGGTGAGTGTAGACGAGAAAATGAAGGAAGTCGCAGTTATTTCATGTTGCTGGATGATTGAGATTTGTGCTCCTCAAGGTGAAGGGGTGTGAATTTGGAGATCGGTAAGGTGATACCACAGGAATCAGTTGTACCAATTTTCAAAGAGAAATTTCTGCTGGGCCAGGGGACATTTCAAAATGTGGTACCTCCTTCAGGGCGACAAAGTAATTTACTTTGTTGTCCTGGTGGAGGATGGGCCATATGCAAAATATTAAATCAAGCCCTATGTAAGGTAATGCTGCCCTTTTGTTTCTCTTTTGGTATTGCTATATGGTTTGATTTGCATTTACACATATTTCATTTATTCTTCCAATTCATTTGTTTATTACAGAAGGGAAAAGGATATGCTATTTCTTTCTTGTTGGAATGTTTATATTTATATTTATTCCTAATTGTATTGTATTGAGGCCCAAGCATTTAGTTACTGGCTGGTCAGGGATGACCGTGCTCTGATGATACTCCAAAATAAGCCAAGTTATATATACTTGGAAGAGATTATGTAGAGTGGCCCCATAAGGACCTGTAAGTGCCAGTGCAACGACTTCCAGGGCCATGGAGGTGAAATAAAATGGATAATGAAATGTCCTTCACCGCTTTCACCAATGACTTCCCAGGCTCTGTCTCAATTGCAGAATGCTGCAATGAAGCTAGGTCTCAGTTGCAAATTCTCAAGGAAGGAATATGACTAATTCAGTACTACTGACAACAATATAAGTTGTAAAGTGCACACATTCATGAAAAAAACATTAAAACTGAATCTGCTATCAGAAATGTGAAGTTCCAATTGTAACAAAACATTATATCTAGGGATATACTTTTGTTTCTCTGTCACTGAGGTCACCAAATTCCTAAACATGAGCCAATGCCCCATTGTCACATGATGTGATGTACATGTACTATGGACACTTCATAATGGTTTAAGTTGCAACTCCTGTTGCTGAGTTGAAAATAAGACTGCATCGTGTCCAACACAAAATAAGCCCTATTGGACTACTGATGCAGCAACATATGTGCCTCATAATATCAAGAACACTCACAAAAGGAAGGTGGCATTGTAAAAGTGTTTTTAATATTGCAAAATCTCGCAGTTCCTATAAGAAAGGGCTAGAACCACATGATTGGCTCGTTGAAACATACACATTAACCAAATAATAAAATCTTGTTAGTAGAGGGACACCAATGACATTAGACTCAATAAAATGAACATTTGGAAAGTAGGGATACATAGGATGGGCACAGATTAGTCGATATTATACCAATCACTTGCTTAATTTGGTTATAGACCATGTCCACTTCTGTAACTGTGGAATATTCACCTGTATCCTCACCCACCAAATACAGCACCTGCTCTTCAATCCCTATAGTATTCACAAGTCCATCAAGGTTCTTCTCTAGCCTGCTTTTCCAGCTGTGCATTAGAGCCCTCACAAGTCTCATCAGATTTAAAGGTACACATTTTCCCCTTTTAGCAAATCATGCTTGTATTTAATAACCCACTGAAATAAGACGAAATTCCAATGGCTGTTTGGTAAGACTGTAAATATGCCAATCATAAATCTCCGCATTAAGAAGGTAGGATGCTATGTTGAGGAGCTCCTGGCGGAAACCACATAACATATCTCTGTCTGCCCCTACCCCTGCAACTCCATCAAACTTGACATGTGCTCCACTGACAATCCCTGGTTTCCCCTGGGGCATCTAGTAACAGCCTGACTGCAATGACCATCAAAGTCGATGACACCTGAGACTGTTATATTCCCTGGTTAGGCCGATATAGCGAAGCAGCTTATTTCTTACATTATCCTCACAACAACCTTTCAGCCGTGAACTTTTGTACATATTCGCATGCACGACAATGTTGGATTAGTTTCCCTGAAACTAAACTTGTTTACACATCTACCTTAACACAACATTATCACAATGCCCTGAACATCATGCACAAAGTCTCTTTTCGCACTATGTACAAATGTCATCTCTGTCTTCATCCTCGGGCGACAGGGCTATCTACATATCCATAACATTACTAATCTATACGCACATCGCAAGGCTGCTTTCTATTACAAAAGATGAGCATCCCAATAGATTGGTAGAGGAGGCACTTCAGCTGACACCAAGGGTCCCTGCATGCTGAGACTTCACCACGTTTGTGGTCTGACATCTCATAAGGGGTATCCAGTTTGTGACCAAGATGGGGCCCTTCATTCTCTCCCATCAGGTAATGGGGTTGGCTCGTCCTTTGGGTAATTCTTGGCTCTACCCCTACACACACTCTAGGTACACTTAGAGTAAAATTTGCATAGTTGGAGTACGCTAAATTAATGCCTTGTTTAATATCCCTGCATATATACACTGCTTTAGCACCATGGTAGAACAATATTTACTATTTACGCTTTTAGTGCTTATGATCACTTTTATCTGCTTCTGCCTATTAATCATTGCAGCACACATATTTTATACAAGAATAATGTTGGTTCAATAAACTTATTGAAAATGTCCCACTCTGTATTCTCTGTATACTTCTCTGAGAATAAGTGAGCACGAGAGACTGAGCGAAAGGTTCTGCACTGTTTCCATGATCCCTGAGGGGTCCAGGTTGTCATGGTCAGTGGTTGCCGGAAACCATTCGCTCCCTGAGAAGGTTAGGGGGGCTTACGGTGGCACTGTGAGCTAGCTGGTCTATAGGCCAACAAATCCTGCAGGAGTGTCCGGAATCATTCTAGGCACCAAGCCCCTAGTTTATGTTGTCCAACGTACGCACAGATCCTACGGATTAGTAGGAACTACACGACAAGACATTGTGGGACACATCCTGGATACAGGTGGTGGCTGGGTGTCGAGGAGGTTCTGCTGCCATGAAGGCTTGTGGGTCCATGAGTTGACGTTGAGGAGAAGGGCCTAAGGAGTGGGAGGGAGAGATAGGTGATGATTATGTCCTCTCACTGACAGGTGGAATGGTAACCTGCAAGTCTTGGGAGGTCGAACAGAGCAAACCACTGATCTTCCCAAAGGGTGTGTAGTAGGTCCTCTCCATTCAAAAGACATAGGTGGGGCATGCCTCTGAGAGCAGCTTCAAGGTCCTCAGCACACCTTTGGGAAATGTCCAGGTACCTCAGCTTATGGTGGATGGAATTCCTCCTGATTGATGCCATACTCTACGTTGTCTCACTACAAGTGGCGAGCATCTTTACTGCAGCGAGACAACTTGTGGTTAGACCACTAGTCTTCTCACAAGAGGTGCATCACTGAACTTAAGTTCTCACATGGAGCATGGTTCTACACCTCATGTGACAGTGCATTACAACATGGTTCCCCTTAAGCACTAGCTGACCCACTGGGTGTTGTTGTCAGCAGCTACCCCAACATATGAACCAGCAAATCCACAATTATTTTCCATCATTAACACCTGCACAAGAGGACAGATGTACAGCTTGTAAATAAATCCTATTATTTATATTTTGTTATTTTTAATTTAACTGGTTTATTACGTGGTGACAGTGATCTTAGGCGGTATAGTGATGGTGTCTGTAGCTGCACAGCAGGTTCCCTTCCTGAGAAATTGTTAGGTTACTTTTCAAAAGAGACTAATATATGATGCTATGTGAGCTGGCCATGAGATGTTTTGGGTAATCCCTATGTCTTGTAGTAGAGTAGACTGAGTGAGTGTTGAGCCATGTGTTCATGGCAATTATTGTGATCACATATGAGGAATTACACAGCTAGGCAGAAGGTATGCCACAATTGTAATGTGAGCCCCCTTCATTGTTTTTATGTATTAATTCACGGTGTTGCTACTGTATTGCATCTTGAAGTACAGTTGATTGTCTTAAGTGTATCTGCTGGATGTAATATCTTCAATGCGGAGAGGTTATGATCTATATCCACTAACTCCGTAGTGAATACGGCATGTACTGCCCTTACATCATTACTTGAATAAGGGTGTATTTCCACATGCTGCACAGTGACATCTCTGAGACCATTTTGCATACCCACGAACTTGCCTAAAAAAGCATGCTGGTCAATTCTTTTCATGATTTGTGACAGTGTACACCATCTGGATATATCTCCTGCTCTTTACTGTGTCATCCATATGGTTAGAAGTGTGACATGTTCCCTTTGTAAACTGACATTATCAGGATCCCCCGAGTGCTACAGTGGAGGCGAAATGCTTGAGGTGGTTAGGATGAATGGTATGGCTTCATATGGATGTGTATTGCAGGGTGCCTGGAAGAGGATGATGTGTTGCCAAGAGATTTGCACCGAATGGAATGCAAACAACGTGCGGGTGCTGCTGAATTCTGTCCCGTGCTGAAAAATGACACCAGGACAAATTCAGCATATTTCCCTGGGCTGTGGGACCCGGCACACAAATAGCTGCCGGAACCGGGATCCAGCACAATCCCCCTCCTTTCCAGCACTGTACAGAAGGCCTATGTCTCATGTCCCCCAGTGTGCACGTGCAACCCATTTGTCACACTTTGTGCCTGATTTCCACCTAGTCACAAGTTCTCTCTGACAGAAATTCTGCATAAAGTGTAATGATTTCCGTCTTGCAGTTTGTTGATCATAGCCATTATTCTTTGGTCGCACTACCTCCGTACTGCACCATCTTCAAAATCAAACCAACTCAAAACCACTATTTTAATTGCTGGCACATTTTGTAGCTAATATTATACCTGCGCCAATATGGCCTAAATGTGTCGACTTTTGATCATCAGATAGTGAAAAATGGCACTCAAGAGGTAACAAAAGAACTGGCAAATTACCGATCAAACGTGGCTCACGTAAATCTAATGTTTAATCCCAATATTTTAAGCAGATTTTAAAGACACGTATTGCTTCTACTGAAACCTCATTTGCCAGCTCTGTTTCCAGATTGCGTAAGGCTCGTTTCTCCTTCCATTACTCATTTCCCATCACTCTCGCGGGCTTGAAGCTGCTTGCCCAATTTGTACCATACATTTTTCTAGCACTTGTGTCACATCCTCGCTTATTTCTGCACCTGTGCTCAATTATTGTCTGCCCTTCAATGTCGGCTTACCGAGCCCGCAAAGGCCCTTTGTCATATAAACAATATGGGTGATTTGCAGATATTCCTTTCGCTAGAGCTCGCTAATTTGCCCGTATAGGGGCGTTGGAAGGAAGCCAGCTGAGCTTAAATGCTATTCCCTGAACCATGACACAATACCCTTAGGAAGGCCCCTGGAGGGGATTAAAACACCTGCATCTGTAAAATTATTTTTATTGAGTAAATACGTGTATGTTTGAAGTTTAGAACAATGTGTTTTCCAAATGTCGACCATGCAAAACGATGTACGAAAGTACGACTGCCCAAAAGTATATATATATATATATATATATATATATATATATATATATAAAATTCAAAGTGTGTCCATTCACAGCCTTATGTGTTATTTTCCAGTCATACTAAAACATTTAAAAGATTTTATTTCTAAGGCAAAGGCATCTCCTTCGGTGCGAAGGGGTTCCAAAACACACGGGATTGTGATTAAATGAGCACATGTAATAAGAATTAAAAAGAAAAAAAATATCGAGGAAGCTGCAATAATAGCAAACGCAGACTTGCAAGTCTGGGACTGATGAACAGGTATTTAAATAGCGAACTTTCATACCACCAGACTTAGCTGTATAATTTCAGAAAATGAGCACTTAGTGATGTCATTTGAGTCTTCTTTTGAGAGGATAGCTGTAAACCAGTGCTTAGTTTGTGAAAACATAATTCCCAGCCAGGACCCTTCTCGGGAGGCCACCACAGCTTGTACCACCCATTGCCCCTAGCAGCCCTTCCAATGACAGCACCAACACTACTACTAGCCACCACGCTCCTTCCTACAAGTGTGACAATTCAGACTATTCCATGTCAACCAAAGGTATAAAAATGGGCTGCAGATATGATTCATTTTAATGTATATTGAATGATTAAACAACTGTTGTTGTGCTCGGCTCAGAATTAGACAATGAGCACCACCACATGGCAGGCTGTCATAGGAGCTGGTGTTGAGAATTAGGTGCTGGTGCCGAGCACGGAAAACCTGCTCAAATTAAGCACTGCTGTAAGCAGACCATTAACTCTATTTGGGTGATCTTAAGTCACCTGCCTTCTTTATCACCTTTTTTTACACTGGACTAGAAACTGCTACACAAAGATGTTACTCTTTAAAAAGGTCCGAAAATCGTGGATCAGGGAACCTAGCTAGTAGGGAAGAGAAGGGGTCTACTGAATGAGTAAGACGCACCTCAAATAAGGAAAAGAAAATTCTTTTCTTGAGTCCCCTCACTCACCAAAGGTTTCCCCTAGGTGACATGCTTCATCATTGGGGCCATCCCAGGCATCTACAGCTCGGGGCGTGCTGCGACTTGCGATAGTTACGTAGGAGCACTGATTTTTAATATATGACTATGTGTAGTGCAGTGAAGGGGGAGTGGTGTGAGTGGTTGTTTAAAAATTACCTAACTACTGAACGTAAATGAGTTTATTCTTGCTCCTAGTTGGCAAAGGATAAAAAGGGGTTAATAAAAGGGAAAAAAATTAAATGTTTATGTAATAATAGTCCCTAATATTTTAAGTCAACATGTTTTGAGGTATTCCTAACCTCTTCTTCAGGACCGCATGGGGGCCAGCCCCATGTGTACCACTCCGTGCAAAACCTGTAATAAAGTGAAAGATAGGGAAAAAAAGGGGCGCGCACCTATTGTGTCAGCGCTAATATAATTATAAATTACATACGGTTATACTGAACACGTAGTATCTAATGAAGGAGTAAAAACAGACAAGTTAGTATACACTGCCTGCCCATCTATCTAGTGGGCAGGCGAAAACGATGTTCTTCAGGGATCAAATCAATCCAATAGTGGTTGTGCTCTTGACTGTAACTTAAAACATGTATTTAGTTCTGTTCAGTCTAGTAATCGTGTGTCTCTATAATGAGAAACCACATGTTAAAGGAGAATAAGAATAAAAATAAAAATAAAAGCACTCGTGGAAGGACATCAGACATAACAAACATCACATAAAACAGATAATTGCGTATTGCCTTATGGACCTACTTAATAACTGGCAAAAGTAAGCCCCATGGTCAGCCCGGGTGGAGGAGCCTGAATAAACCCTAGGGAAAGAAAGGTAAAAGTCTTGAGTCGGCATGACATATCAAAGACTCGAGAAAGGAGACCCTCATTCGTAACTCTAGAATGGGCTCCCGGTAGAGAGGGAAACTAAATGTGGGAAAGGAGAATCTTACTTGACTCGGCTAGCCTCCTTCGATATGACCTACTCGTTCCCGTAGGCGGACCGCATCTGAGCGTGTCTGGGATCCGAGAGGTCTAAATAGGAAAACAGGAAACTGCCTGGTCACGGACGCGTTAGGAAAGACTATACCGCGTATACCGTTGAGAGTAGTGGGGGCCATTTTAGGTGTCCTTGTGTGATGCTTAGGGTTTGTAGAGCGGACACAAGATCCTCGGATCATTATGAAATCGTGCATGTCATGGACATGGACATGCATGGGTACCCCCCAAGTGCACCCCGCCACTCCCCGGGGGCCGCAACGGGCCGCCAAAGCTAATCCCCGCCAGCCTTTCCATGGCGGCATTGCCGCCATGGAAAGGCCCTGGAAATCAACCATCATAATATGGATGGGGGTGCCTGCTAGGCACCGCCACCATATTAGGGGCCAAGTCAGCCCGGCCGGCAATCGGAACGATTGCCGACCAGCGGAAAAGCGGCGGAAGTGCGTCCGCCGCTATACCCCCCCATCATAATATGGCGGGGGGTATTACTCGTTACGATGTCGTAACGGTCGCCACCGCCGGCTCGGCGGTGGCGAACGTTACGACATCGTAATGACCCCCTTAGAGAGACTGCATTTTGCTCTCTCACAAGGAGTACATTCACGCACAAGCTTCTTTCAGTCACTGCTTGTGTTTTTTAGTATTTTCTTTATGATTATTTTAGTTTTGCCTTTGTGCTTAGAGCAGGTGTGATAGTAGGACGCTTCTGATGCACATTGCCATCTTTAACAGATCCCATCTCCTGCCAATACGGTTGTAAATTCCTTTTGAAGTGTGTTGCTTTTCTGGCTGTTACTGTTTCATGCATACTGGATCACATTGTGCCCATTTGAAACTGTTCATTATTTCTTTCTTTCTTCTTTCTTTCTTTCTGTCTTTCTTTTAATCTTTTTCTTTCTTTCGTTCTTTTTTTCTTTCTCTTTCATTTGTTTATTGGCTTCTTTCTTTTTCCTTTCTTTCTTGCCCTCTCCTTTTCCCACTCTTTCCTTCTCTTTCTTTCTTTCTTTCTGTCTTTCTTTCTTTCTTGCCTTCTTTCCTTCTTGTTGTCTTTCTTTCTTGTTTCTTTCTCTTCCATTTCTTTCTTTCTTTCTTTCTTTCTTTCTTTCTTTCTTTCTTTCTTTCTTTCCTTCTTTCTTTCTTTCTTTCTGTCTTTCTGTCTTTCTTTCTTTTTCTCTCTTTCCTTATCTCTTTATATCATCCTGTTTTCTTTCTTTCTTTCTTTCTTACTTTCTTTCTTTCCTTCTTTTCTTCTCCATTTCCTTCTCTTGCTTTTTCTCTTTCTTAGAATTTTAGGATGCCTACTGGAGGCACAGGTTTTTCAGTGTTTTGAAATGAAATGTAAAGAGTTAGTGAGCAGTTTAACTTTAGTAAACTTTCTCTAAGGAGTGAGGGGTGTTTAGTAAAGCCCTGATGCCGTGTTGCATATGGCCAGCATCATGGACAGGGAACTAAACAAGTTGCTTTAAGTCTTTGTCAAACTGTAGGTTAATGTTACTGAAAATAATGCAGGTTTTATGATTAGATGTGATTTCATTCATAAGATCTATGAATTCCTGGAGGAACAATGAGAGGGATGCTATGGGCCTATAGAACAGCATTAACGGAAGTGTTCATGTGGGCGAGATGTGTATATAAGCAGGTAATATTTCACAATTGATATTGTGATATGTTGACTATTATGAACTTGTGTTCCTCCGTAACGAGTTGCACCACTCCGTCTTCTCTTTGAATGTTGGGGCAGTCATGTCTGAAAAGGACAAAACCTTGTGGCATCAATTTGTTAATACATGTTTAAAGTTCTTCTTTGAGTCAAGTCTTAGAGTTACCTAAAATATCCAAATTGTGGTCTGAGATTAAGTCCTTAATTTTAAGGGCATGTTTATTCTATGAATGTACGTTTATTATGAATATTTTGATATCATTAGAGAGGTTAACTATTGGACTAGGGAAAAGATGCATTGGCATGGGTGTCAGAGGAACTACCATCTGAATCAAAGACTCCAATTGACAGTACTCACAGGTTTTTTGGGGAGAGGGCAGGGCGGCATCCTTAAGCACAAAAGCTCCTTGGTAGAGTATGTGATATTAACATCTAAGGTTTCCGAGTTGCTGTACTAAACTGAGCAGAGACCATAATAGGAGTCGGCCCCCAGTCCTGGTAGTGCCCTTGAGGGCCAAGACCAGATTGACTTTCGTATGCCATCAGTGCACCCCCTGCATGCTCGAACATGCTAAGAGCTGATTTTTATAGCAACATGTTTAGGAACTTTGAATGCAAAAAAACACAAAAATCCTACTTCTCTAAGGATGACACCCGGACATAAATAGCAAGAGCAGTAAGAATAGACAACAGACTAGCAAACAGTTAGAAACTGGTGGCAACACAACTCTGACTAAAATAACCTCAAAAGTAAAACACCTCTTAACAACCAGCATAGTCAAAGTCAGAGAAAAAGAAGATGGAAAGTGTAACAATAAAATTCAGGCAGTAGGTCAAAATAAAACAGTAAACAATTTATAATAAATGCAAAAAAGTGATCTTTGTCAGTCATTCACACTAAATATTTAAAAGGCTAAAAACTGTTTAAAACACCTAACAAACGAGGAGCCATAAGCAGCTAAATCGATGCCTGAACATGTAGTTGAATCTGGGTCAGTGAGTGTACTGTAGTTACTAGGAAGCACTGTAGTTGTTACATAGATATCTGTTGTTAGACCTGACATGGCATTCCTCCAAACGTTTTGCCTTCACCTGTCATGGTTGCTGAATCTGTTTTTGTTGGCTTTAGGACTCTGTGCCTCTTACCACAAATGTTCCCTCTAATTTTTTTCCTCTATGTGCGACAGTGTAAGGTCTTTGTGCGCTGCAACCAAAGCTTTGTGCTCCGGGAACCAGACCGCCGTGTGCGCTGCAATTAACATGAATACTCCAGCCCTGCCAAGTAGCACGCATTAGGCGTGGTCCGCAACACCGCACTAAAATGCATTAATCACGCATTTTTAGCCCCTTGACAATGCCTGTGTAATAGGAGTCAGTTATCGTGAGTGTTGGGGCTGAATTTACAGCAATGCGGCAAGTGTTGGGCATACGGTGCCATGGGTGGGACACTGGAGAATTGAACAAGGGGCTTCCTGCTTGCGTCATTGTTTCAAGTAAGCATTCTACGTGCTGTCTGATTACTCAGCTCTGATGTTGTGAGGCCGAGCGTGGGAAGCGCTGTCCTGCACATGTCTGCCTTGGAGAGGGTTCCTGGTGAACGCTGCACGCACTCACAGGTAAAAGCATGTGACTTGCGCACGAGCCCCTGGTAGCCCTGTCTGGCATCAGGTACAAACAGTTGTGCGTTGGCGCATGTGCCCCAAGGATCCCAGGTCCAACGTGAGAAGAGGGGAGGACGCGGCTCGCACCCACAGGTCGTGCACCGGCAGCAGCTCAGGTGTGAACAGGTAACCTCGGAAAGCAGGCTTCCACCTGTGAGGGGCCAATGTAAGGGCTCCTGCACGCACAGGAACGATGAGGGAAATGCAGGTTTGTAAAGAAAGGTTCTACTTTAAATACAACAATATGTGTATCCACAGGAATGCTGAGGGGGATATGCAGATTTGTAAAGTGTTGTACTTTAAATACAACAATATGTGAATGCAGAGGAACGTCTGAATGTCGGGGTTGGTCTATGCACAGTATAATGCCATAGCAGACCGGGGAAGGGGATACACGGCACAGCATTGCACGTGCGCAGCTTGTTTGTTGCTGTGTGTCTTCTTTATGCTGAAGGCCCAGAGCTGCCCTGCTCAGGGATGCTGCATGTGACTCCTCATTATGGCCGAGGCTGTTAGCAATACCGGAGTGTGGCAGTGCGACGATAGGGATTTATTAGATTAAAGCAGAGGAGATGAGGGTGAGGCCTGATGTCTCATGCTCCCACCCACAGATCCCAGAGAAGGCGCTTTCAGCCTGCCACTCCACTGCACTTGTGTGGTGTGTGTGCCAGTCAGTCTCAGTGCTGTGCATCCTCCCCAACCCCCTTTTGGCCGGGCATTCTTCGGTGCCTTGTCTCGCCAGTGTGCATAGTCACAGGTGACGCCGAGATCTGCATGAGGAGGTGTGCCGGGGCCCCAATGTAAAGAGTAAAATAACACCCACAGCTGGCGCCGAGCCCTTCCCAGCCCTGTGTGCTGGTGTCACTGCACCTGCTGCACCTCTGGTAGCGCTACCCCCAACATAAATACAGTAAATGTTCCCATTTCCGGGACACCTATGCACCGCCTGCACTTCGAGGAGCTATCCTTCTCTGGCAGATAAGACCAGCCTCTCTCTGATACCGCCCTGTCCAGAGCTGACAGGGACTACGAGTTATCACAGAGTTGTTCTTCTCTGGTGAAGGAGGGGACAAGCAGGGCACACACTGCACAAAGATCCTCACAGGACCCGGGAGGGATGTGTGTGGATCCTCTCCCCCCCCTCAAGCAGTTGTTAATACCACCTTTATTAAAGCAACTTCTCTGTAGTTTTCAGGTAGGCTCCCTTAGCATTTCATTTGGAATTACTCTTAAAGTCTAAAACAGCAAGAAGTTTTTGCGGTTTTCGATGTGAGAAAGAGGGTAACTACTTGTCTTTTGTGATGGCAAGAATCAATGACAAGTGCTCAGTTAAAGGGTGTTTTGCCAGTGGTTGCTCCGGCTGATGTTTTCATCTCTATGTGTGCCTGGAGGTGGGCATTTCAGATTCAGCTAACTCTTCAGCTGATCTTCAGGGTGCGCTCAGCACTTCTGAGCCTTTCTACTAGAGGCCAAATGTAAATCAATTGTTTAATAAATTAGAATAGAATGCTTGAGTAAACCGGATGTTATTTGTACTGTCGGTATGACTTCTGTATCAAAGTTTAACTGAACAAGGTACGCACCTCTTTGGCTTCCTAGTTCCATCCCTGACTAACTCATACACTTCAGGGTTTTCTTTGCAGTCTGAGACTTGTACTCATAACTTTATAACAATATAGCCAAGGCTAAAAGTCTCAAAAGACAAAGAACATTTGTGGCTTGGATTTGCTGCTCAGGCATAAAAGAAGGAGACTTGTAGCTCCAAATAGACTATACATTAACAATGCATGATTAAAAAAGACTAGGCTTAATTTAGACAAATAAATCAGTGATTTATTATAGTGAGAATGGGTACGTTGAAAAGCGTCGACTTGGTGAAACATACGTCACTAACATCCATTATCTGAAGAGTGTATGAATCCCACAAAAGCCAAATCACCCTTCTGGTCTTTCTGTGAATTTAAGGTAATTGATTTTAATAAGAGCAATAGCAACTCCAGAAATGTCACAAGTGTGCTATGTGCAGAAGGTAGTAAACACAGTATTGCTGGAAACAACATGAATTGGGCTGCCAGCTATTTCTGCTGCATACATTTTCTTTTATAATTACACATGATAAAGTGGCACTCAAAGTGTGACACATGAGGATGCAGCTGTCACTCGTAGGCACGCCGGAAAATAGAAATGTCACTCATATGCAGAACGAAAACTTGGCAGCTATGGATTTGCTGCCAAGAGTCAGAGTCTGAAAGCACACGTCCTGCTTTAGATTTGCTGCATTCCTTTTCCTAATAGTGCGTAGCTGCTGGGATGATTGTGGGCCTTTGAGATAGTATTCATGACAATTATCTTTGCTGTATCCCACCTAAAATTGGATGCATCACAAGGCAAGATAATGGTGAATTAATTGCCTTTGATTTTTTCACTAAGTCTCCCTCTCACTCGTTCCCTGTTATGAGGATGTTTGCTGCTATTGGCATTGCTTCTTATCTCAGAGTCTCTCTGACTTACATGAAGTATGCACTAGTGTGGTTCAGACCTGTGCAGGAGTACAGTAAAGTGGATGGTGCCAGCACTTGCTGCTCTGGGTAGTGTGCACTATCAGACAGTCACAGAGCCTGCCCTTGTGTCAGATGGTGAAGTCCTGGTGCCCACATTAGCTGTGATTAATGGGTGGTGCCATGGTGGAAGATGAGTGCACAGACCAGGGCTGGCTGAATAAAAATCATGAGGGTGAAACTGCGCTCTCCAGCCTCTGAGACAGTGACTGCACTTCAAAACAATATCTCTGCCCCTTTGCCAATTGATGTTTCAGTGGTTTGTGACCGGAATTGTGGTTCCAAACCATTGATACATTGCTTTCTGAATTGAGATATATAAGGAATGCCCCTTTTATGCCTGTACCAAATTGAAATTCAGCATTGGTCGCAAAACCCATTTTATGAGGCATTTTATGTTTCAAAACCCAGTGATTTCGCAAATTTCAGGGTTTGCAAATGAAAACTACCTTGATACATCTGGCCTTAATTCCCTTCAAAGTGAATGGTATGCTAGGGTTGTGCTATTGTTTTCTGTGATCAAAGTGACATCATTATGAATGTTAATTAACTAATTATTTTTAGGTGAAGCCTCCCAGACAGCTCATGCTTACAGCCTGCACATTGCTTACCATTGGTTGGCTTTATTGTCCCTCTCATTTGCTTGCTTCTTATTTGACGGTATTCCTTGTTCAGCTTGTCCATCTTGGTTTTGTCCCTCCTCTGAATAATAGCCTCTTTACCTTATTTCTGACTGACTGGCTCCTAGCATTACGCTGCTGACTTTTAGGGAATTACTTTTTACTTTTTGCTTCAGCACTCAATGAGAGTGCACACGTTTCCAAGGGCTCTTCTTCACATGCTTCACTTCTGTCCCCACTCCCCATGTTTCTGTCTCCCTCATGTTGAAAGCTCTCTCTTATGTGATTCCTCTCACTGCTGTTGGAGAGGGAATCACATTTAAACTTTCAAAGACGATAAAAACGGAATCATGACATTTCAGAGAGAAAAATAATAAAAGTGCACCAACTACATGTTCAAGAAAGTATGAGAAGAGAATTTTAGTTACTGCATCGTAAAAGCATGCAGAAAAAGGATTAGACTAGAGGATATCATTCGTGTAAATAATATAGACTGTGATATATTAATTGAAAGCACTTTTTTTCATTAACGTGCTAGAAATGTGTAAATGGTGAACTCACACATTATGGAGTTTATCTCTAATCATACTTTATTATCATTTATATGTGTGTATCACTAATGGGAATTTGTTAATTATCAAGATTTAACCTGAATATAATGACAAATTCAATTTGAAATGTGTATTTAATGTGTAAACGTGTGCACTGAAATGACAAAAAAAGGTTACACATTCCTAATTAATGATGTATTTGTGAAACTTTCAGAGAAGGTATTTTACACATTTACTAATGTTATACACCTAAAACGAGATTTTAATACTTGGAGATTTTAATACTTTGATTTAAAATATTTTTACACGTTAGTACTTTCAATGTAGTAATACATCATACTGACACTCGTTATTTTTAACCATACTAAATGATTTGAAATGCATCGGAGTTGTTTTAGAATCATGAAATCTTTATGTTCTCCATGAACATATGTTCAATGATCAAATATATTTTACATTTAATTAGCTGAATTTAATGTGGGCCTGACTGAAAATGTGAAGTCCCTTGACTTGCTGAGCCTACTGCTCATGAGAGAAGTCCTCAATATAACCAATAACATGAAACAATGTTTAGTTTTCTGAGTTCTCATGTACTGAACAAGACACTATGCTACATTTTTTGTTGCAATCCTGAACAGCTGCCTGGAAAACTGTCCTCTTGAACTTGCTTGTGTGCCTTTGCTAAAGGAGCATTGTTTCAACGTTTCACTTATTGGATTGCTGCGTAATTGGCCAAGCTATTTTTCTACATTTTGTATCTTCTTTATGCCACTTGACACTCATCCTATATGAACTGTCCAATTAACTGAATGGTCTGATTAGATGAGGTGACTCCAGGAGGTGTCACCCCCGGAACTTTAAGAATATAATATTGCCTGATTGAACGGACACGAGCCCCACACTCTCTGAGCTGGTTGGTGCGAGCACACATGCTGATGGTGACGGATGGGATGCTGATTATTCTATTATGGAGGTTTGTGGAACTTCCTTGGCAATCTTGAACTTGCCTGATGCAGACTCACCTGGCTTCCCTTTCGAACTGACGCGTATGCCATATGCGACATAGTGGTCTCTTCCTGGCTGGGATACTGCTTGAACTGGCATATTTCATGTCCCTTCCTGAACTCTTGAGCTTTGGTATATCTATTTAGAATTTGCCAGAATTACTTATTGACCTGATGCAAATTTATTGATGCATTTATTTCACCTTAACCTTTGATAAACTATACTGAAACTAACCATAACGACTCAGCTATCATGATTATATTTATCTAAATGAATGTGCATTCCTAATAATTGTTTCCAATGATCAGAAAAGACCATATTAGAGAGATCACTGAGCATCAAATACTAATGTTGTTATTCTGTATTGCTTTAACTGAGCTTTTGATGTGTATGATTTTGACTCGCCTACGTTTCTCCAGGAGATTTGGGCTTGCTGTGATAATCCTTTACCATTATAGCATTGTATTGAGAGTAATTTACATGTGTCTAATTACTAGTTCGTAGTTCAGTTATCCAATTCCTGGTCCTCATTAGATGACTGTTGGGGCCCTTATATCCAACCCCTCTCAGCACAAAACAAGGTCCATCAGAGGACCAAGAGAGTGGTATAAATATTTACAAGAGGAGAAATAAAATAAAATAAATATTGCTTTGTTGGCCAGTAAACGCTACAGCAGTTATTCTGGTAGTGTGTCGGATGGTTTCCTGTCCGATGAAGTTAGGATATAAAGGGGAAACCTTACCGAGACCCCTTTGAGACTCTGATTAAAATTAGACCGAATCCAAAGCTCTATGTTCAGTTGAAGGTGACCAGATGCCAATTTTGGAGCAGTATGACGAAGGTGACAAGACAGTGGTGTGAGTATTAACAGGGTTGTGTGTTGCTTTAGCTTAAAAGCTTAGATTGCGGTGATATGGCTGTGTGAGGTTATGCGAAGTACTTAGGGGTCTATTACGATGGTGGTTGGATGTCCACCGCCGGGCCGGCAGCGGTGCCCGCCGTACCGGCGGTGGACATCCGCCCGCCATCGCAACCAGGAAAACCGCCGGTCACATTAGGATGGCGGTGGTGACCGCAGCGGTGGGAAATTCCGACCGCCGCTTTACCGCCGGTTGCCATCCGCACTCCTGCCTGGTGGACGGAGCAGGACCGGCATAATGGTGCCGGTGCAGAGCAGGCTCCGCCGGCAGGATTATGATGCCGGCGGTAGCCAGCCTTTCCTCAGCGGTCAGACCGCCATTGAAAGGCATGCAGTGATTGTCTTCCGGGGCCCGTTGCGGGCCCCAATGTGTTGGGGGTGTGGGTGCACTGGGGTGGTACCCATGGTCCTCCTACATTTCCTGTACCAGGTGGCAGGCACTGTGCAGTGCCTGCCACGCAGTGCAGGGAAATGCAGGACATGCTCCTTTCGGCATTGCGGCGGTGCCGCGGGCAGCAGCAACCGCCGCAATGTTAATGCCCGCGATCAGACCGCCGCGGTCAGATTTCGACTGCGGGTCATCGTAATTCGACCGGCGGTGATGTTGCGGTACATGCAGGCGGTCTTTTCCCGCTACCATGGCGGTCGGGGAGGTTTCCCGACCGCCATCGTAATAGGCCCCTTAGAGTCTAAGTTTGCGTGATGCGCCTTGTGCAGAGAAGTTGAAGTTGTTATCGGGTCAGAAGTGGCCTAAGATCCTGGGATTTACACCTAGCGGTGGTCTCAGTGTGGCATATACTGAGTAAAACTGTCTTCTGCGGTTTTGAAGGTACTGTGCATGAGACGTTGGCAGTACCACTAAGTGAAGGGAACTTTTAATTAGTACAGTTGAGGATTTACGATCATTATAATTTTTCTTAGCGCACAGGAAATGGTTGTAACGGTTAGAGTGAGGTTGCGCCAGTTGAGACTTTACTTAGAGTGGGTGTTAGACAAAGGTAGATTTGTGTGTTTATTGAATCTCTTGAATGAGTGGAATCTATACTTCTTTTAGTGGAGCAGACAGAGGTTTTGAAAATGCTTGCATTGTGTGAATATTACATAGAAGAGAACGCACATAGAGGATTGTGAAGGAGGAGTAGTTGTCTCATTGAGTGAGGTGACAATGTCTTAGGGTGCCCCGCTGGTTTTGGTTGGTTGGTGTAATGCTGCGCTGGGATAAGTTGACAGCATCATAGACTGACACACCGGTATTCGTTGGTTGAAACTAAACAAGGAAGTGTATATCAGAAGTTATCGAGCAAATTATTTGTGAAGGACAAAATAAAATTTTGAGGAAAATAAAGATTTTGAAAAATTTAAAGAGTTTGATGCAGGGGGATGTGCCCGTGTCCACAAGGGAAGGGGTAAAAATACCACCTGAGGGTACACCAGCTTTATACATGACACAGGAGAGAGGAAATCACACATGCACATGGCTTGAGAACTGGATGAAATATACTCAGAAAGACGGACCTTTAGCTTTTCCATAATATGGAACTTTTAACATTCGAATTCTTGAGAACTTACGAAGGCATTTGTATGAAATCAAACCGCCTCCGAGACCCATGCAATTTGAAGACCTTAGTGAATGGGAACATGTAGCTCATCAGAAAGAGAAATGAAATTTTCAGGGAATATACAAACACACTTTAAATTGATATGTCGAGGCTAGATGGGATGCACAGCAAAAGGCTTGGAGAACAGATATAGCCGAGGAAGCTCATACGTATCCCGTATTAGTTGCAAAAAGGAAGAGGGAATAAAGTGTAAAGAAAAGAAAAAACACATTGAGGACACTGACACAGACTGAAGATAGTGGGGATGAGATTGAAGACGAATTCTTACATGAATTATTGTTAAATCGCCCACCACCCTATAATAAGGATCAACCCCAGAGTGTAGCAAATTCTTATGGTGACAAAATTCCGAATGCACCTATTATGCCGATAAGTCCAAATTCACACAATCCTTTCCTACCTACAAATGATATTGCAGGGAGACCTGAAACAAATGGTTGTATGATGGAACAACTACCACTTGAACAACTACAGTCTAAACAACTACTCCTTAACCACTACTTAGTCTAAACCACTACAGTTTTAACAACAACTATTTTTTTACAACTACTATGCCTTTACCAGGATTGCCTTTACCCCATTAATGTATCTATTTTACAGGTAAGTATAAACCTATATATATATATACATGTATGTATGTGTTATGGGTTTGTATGTACCTGTAAAACACTTACATTTCGTGGTAAAGGCATGCATGCTAAAGACATGTGTTGTAAAATTAATGTTGGTAAGTATTAACACTATATACACACACACACCCCTATACTCACTATTAATGTTATAAAATCCCTTTCCACCCCAAAACCTACACCCACCCCAAACCCTATGAATTCCTTTCCACCCCAAACCCCACACCCACCCTAAAAATACCCTTGCTACCCAAAAACCCACACCCACCCTTAAATTACCCTTGCCACCCAAAACCCATACCCACCTTAAAATTACCCTTGCCACCCAAAATCCCATACCCACCCTAAATCATAAAATGACCCTTGCCACCCAAAACCATACCCACCTTAAACCCTAAAAATACCATTGCCACCCAAAACCCATCCCCACCCTAAACCCTCAAAAATACCCTTGCCACCCAAAACCCATACCCACTCTAAACCCTAAAAATACCCTTGAAAATCCATACTCACCCTAAACCCTTAAAAATACACTAGCAAATATATATATATATATATATCACGTAATACTTACCAAAATACTTACATTTTAAAGTATTTTTTTACTGCGAGTATGCCTTTACCTTTAATGCATTTACAACAAAATTCAAACACGTTTTCACATAATAAACACTATTTCCCTAAACTTATTTTGTTAAAAAAAAACCAACACATCCACTCTACAAAACCATATAAAATGCGCCCATCCACCATTTTATCAATAGTAATACATCTGTCATATACAATCCAAGAGTGCCATCTACTGGTCAGAGGTAGTTGTAAATGCATTAGTGGTTAAAAGACTCGTGATTCAGGTTGAGGTCGTTGTTAAGGAGTCGTGGTTCAGGTCCTTCGTTGTCAATGAGTCGATGTAAAGGCTGTTTCCCGAAACAAATAATCAGACTGTACTAAATGCTACGGATGCCCTAACTGTCCCTGTGACAATAGGTCCTGTAGTTCCATTATACCAGTCTGGGAACAGGGGACAAAACATAAATATTTTAGGTGTCCGTAGTGGGAAAGTGGCTCAGTTCCTACCTCGACAGACCCAGAGATCAGGACAGATAGATCAAGAACCTTTAAATTCAACTGTTCCTAGTGGAACGAATGCAAATTCAAATGCAGATTTGGCTCAACAAATTACTTCAGGTGGGATGTCTGGAAATGGAATGGAAACCCCACAAAGGGAAACCCAAAACATAGCAGGAAGAACTCTTCAGTTGGGATCACCAGATTCTGACATGTCCCTTTTACCGTTGACTTCTGTTACAGGTGCAAAAGGACGAAGCGAAGATTTACTTGGAAATACCCCAGAAAGACAGATAGGCCCTACACCCAGAGAACTTGACCATTGGATCAGAGTGATAGCTCCTTCTCTATAAGATAGGAGTGCAGGAACCCAAGGAACCACTGCTTCAAAAACTAGTAAGGATAAGACTCTTGATGTGGCAAAACTCAAGGTAGAACTAGAAGAAATGATATTGGATACTATAAGCCCCACCAAGTTAGCTACTTATCTAGACAACAAACTGTTGTCCACATGCAAAGACATTACCCGATGTGCCTGTAACACACAGAAGAAACTGTCTGAATTGGCACAGAAGTATAGGGTGGACATACAAAAATCAAAGTATTTACAGAAATTATACAGATTAGACTTCAGTGACAGAGACATTGGAAATATGAGACCTTCAGGAATGAGATTACAAATCAAAGAGTTGTTGACTACACTCAGGAAATGGGGAGAGTTGGAAAAGTGGGAAGGAAGATGGGTTAAAAAGAAGGAAGCAATAAGAATTAAAATGCCAAGGTTCCCAGTCTTTGAACAGGATACAAGTGAGGGAGTAAAGATGGTTCCTATGAGAGATGTACCTGGGAGAGGGTTTGTACATGTTCCTTGGACAAGACCAGATGTACTGTCCTTTACAAATGATTTCCTGAGATTGAGAGAAAATCCAGTTGAATGGTACAAACAAGTTGAGATATTTGTAAAGGTTTAGAAGGTTCTGTTGAAGAATTTGGATGCTCTGTGTAACATCGTAGTTCCAGGTGATTTGTGGGCAGAATGTAAAATTGCTATAGATTGGCCTGAAACTGAACCAGCTAGACATTCACGTACAGGTGCACCATCACCTAAGGTGATGAAAAAGTACAATCAAGCCATTACCTATTTGAAGGGAAACAAAATCTCCTAAAGAGATTAATTGGGTAAAGAGTGACAGAACAACACAAGAATGAACGGAGATAGTGCATGCCTATTATGAACGGCTGTCGCAGGCATTTAAGCAATATAGCGGGATGGAGAATGTGTCAGTAAAGGATATGGGACATTTCGTCTATCGGTTTGTGTATGGATTGAGACCCGAAATCAGCAGCATGATCCAGCAGCATTTGATTTGCTGGCAAAGCAAGCCTATCGATGAAATTCTCCGATATGCCAAGTATTGTGGAGATGAACTTGAGACCAAGCATAAGAAGCTTAAGGAGAAGCTGATGATAGCTCAAATAAAAGCTGCTAAGAAAGATTACAGTGGTGCTAGTGGTGATTTCACAAATATGATACAGGGAGTAAGTGGAGGACAGCAAAGGAGTATGCCACCACAATGTAGAGGTAGAGGTGTTTCAAGTGAGATGATGAAAAAGACTAATCTGTGTCACATTTGCAGAAAATTTGGACATTGGAAATGCGAATGTTGATTTAATCCTCTTAATCAGATGAATGGACAGGTTCAACTGGTTGGGAATGCACAGTCACAAGGATGTAACATGGTACAGAGTCAGCAAACTCAGAGACAGAGAAATCAAAATCCAAACATGCCCCAAGCCCCGATGCCTCAAATGAATGGTCAGGTTCAGAAATATAATTCCAACAAAGGATTTCACACAAATGCTCAAGCCGATTCAAATCAGAATGTAGCCCAAAAATATCTGATCCAGGTTGATCATACGGATTCAGATATGTCCCAATGACGGTGCCTGAGAGGGGAGGAGGAATGAGTGCTTGGTGCATCCTTAGAGGTAGACCAGAGTGGTGTCTATGTGGATGACAGGGTAAATGGGACTCCAATCCCATTCCTTGTTGACACTGGTGCTACCCATTCCACTGTGAGAACAGTGGAAGTTCCAAACCTACCCCTCTCGGGAGAAAGAATCCAAGTCGTAGGAGTTTCAAATCGATTAATGTCCAACCCAGTGACAAAACCCATACCAATTCAAATTGGGTCCTTTGAGGACTTAAGTAAATTTGTGGTGTGTGTCTCAAGCCTGGTAAATCCGTTGGGACGAGACCTGCCGTGCAAGCTCAACTGCTCAATTTATTGCACACCAAAGGGAATCGAATTCCATACTAATGATGAAGACATTGTTTTTAAATTGGCTAAACAAAATTCTGAAGTTGAAGGATTATTTCCTCTGCTAACTGGTGATGATTTACCTCTGGAATTGAGAGATACTGTGTCTCCAGAAGTTTGGGTTTTTATAGGAAAAGAAATTGGCCTACTCACAGGTGTGGCTCCAGTACAAATTACTGTGAAGCCCAATGCTAAATTTCCTCGAATTCCTCAGTACAATCTGAGTCTAGAAACCATTGCAGGGATTGCTCCATAATTGAATCAATGATTGAGCAGGGAATTCTAAAGGAAATCATGGAGAGTCCATGTAACACTCCTATTATAGGTTCGCAAAAGCCCAATGGAAAGTATCGGATAGTGCAGGACTTACGGCGGGTTAACCAGATGGTGGTTCCATGCTGTCCTGTTGTGCGAAATCCAGCTGTGATCCTTTTTCAACCTCCATGTGGAGCTGAATGGTTTTCTGTCATTGATTTGTGCCAAGCCTTCTTCTCTATTCCATTGCATGAGGACAGGCAATTTTTATTTGCTTTCCGGCAATCATGTTTTGGCATGGTGCCGAGTCCCTCAAGGGTATACGGAAAGCCCCTCAATTTTTAATCAGATCTTGAAAAAGAATCTGGCGTTAGTGATGCCAAATCACTCTGTCCTTGTCCAGTATATTGACGACCTTCTGGTAGCGTCAAGTCCTCAGGAGACTTGCATATGTGATGCAATCACATTGTTGAATCATTTGGCAGAGAATGGACATAAGGTGTCACCATCCAAATTGCAGTTCTGCAAGAGAGATGTTCTATATCTAGGAAATCACATTGAGAAAGGAGCCAGAAAGGTGTCACAAGATATAATCACTGTGATTCTAAAAATGAACCCACCTACCACACAAAAGCAAGTCCGCATATTTTTGGGAATGAGTGGCTATTGTCGACAAGGGATTCCCAATTTCTCTTGACAGCAAAGCCTCTTCAAAGGCTTACTCACAAAGATGTGACAGATCCAGTGCCATGGCATAATGAATGCATGTGCTCTTTTAAGGAACTGCGAGAGAGTCTTTGCCGAGCTCCAGCTTTGGGAATGCCTGACTACAACAAAAGCTCTACTCTGTTTTGCAGTGAGCACGAAGGTTGCGCATTATCAGTGCTAGCTCAAATGCATTGTACTGCGCGTAGACTAATGGCATATTTTTCAGCTATCTCGATACTGTAGCTGCTACCTTGCCTGGATGCCTTAAAGCTGTTGCTGCAACATGCGTGAGCTTGGAACAGAGTGGGAGCATTGTGATGGGACATCCGTTAAGAGTACATGTGCCACATTCCATTGAGATATTGCTTACTCGTACTCGAATGCAACGTCTCACTAGCAGCCGTCTCACAAAATATGAGCAAGCTATTTTGGGAGCAGAGAAAGTAACTTTGATGAGATGTACGAGTCTGAATCCTGCAACTTTGATGCCTTTGCCTGGAAATGAGATTGTGGTTGATGAAGCAGATCATGACTGTTCGATGTGACTGAATTGTGTACACAGCCAAGGCCGGATATCTTAAATACCCCACTGCCTGAATCTGATCATGTTTTGAATGTGGACGGATCTTGTTTTCGAGATGCAGAAGGAAATCTTAATACTGTGTATGCTGTATGGATGGTTGCAGATGTGATTGAAGCTTCCTGGTTACAGTGTTGATACTCTGCCCAGGTTGCCGAGTTGATGGGATTAACGCAAGCTTGTAATGTATCTGACAAATTGAGAGTTACCATTTTCACGGATAGTCAGTACGGATTTGGCATCGTACATGACATCAGGCAGTTGTGGTCACAGAGTGGATTCATGACCTGGTCAGGATCCCCCATTCGAAATGGAGAAAGTGTGAGGAACCTCCTGCTGTCATTACAACTGCCTGCCAAAATTACTGTGGTCAAAATGCGCTGCCCATCGGCAGGGCAATGATTATGTCACAGTCGGCAACCACTGTGCGAATGAGACTGTGCGCTTTTGCGCTCTAAATTCTTACACCTTCAATGGAAATCCCCTTTAAGAGAACACTGATGTCACTGAATGTAGGCTGTTGTTGTCAATGGTAGAGACCTGGGAGGAAGTGAAGCCATTGCAGTATGTAGTACCAGATGTAGAAATACAAGTATGGGTAAGAGCAGATTGCACCAATAGACAGGAAGATGAGGTCTGGGTATACACAGATGGGAGACCCGTACTACCTGAAAGTTTGCTGCTGCCTATGGCACACCACTATCATGGACCTGCACATGTTGGATGGGATGCTGTGAAGCGTCTCTTTTGCCAGACATGGTTTAATTCCTGATTCAGAGCTGTAGCAGAAGCATTGTGTCAATGGTGCATGGTATGTCAACATCAAAATGTAGGCAAAAGGACACCAGTTACAATGAGTCATGTAGGAAGATCTGGTAGGCCATTTAACAGAATGCAACTTAATTTCATTGAGATGCCTTCTTGTAATGGTCTGAGATGCATTCTTGTAATTGTATGCATTTTCTTACGCTGGGCAGAGGCTTACCCCACACAAAGGAATGACAGATTGACTGTGGCTAAGCTACTTTTTAGGGAGTTCATTCTGCGTTTTGGATTTCCGACTTCTTTGGAATCAGACCAAGGAACACATTTCAATAATGAGGTCTTAAGGATGTTTTGTGCAGTATTACAGATTGATCAGAAACTACATTGTGCTTACCATCCAGAAGCTTCTGGTATAGTGGAGCAAGTTAATGGAACATTGAAGTCCAGGTTGGAAAAAGCGTGTGCTTAAAAGTCTCAGAAATGGCCTGATGCTTTGCCTCTTGTGTTGATGAATTTGAGAAGTACCCCAGACAGAGGAACGGGACTGTCTCCTCATGAAATTATCATGGGGAGGGCTATGAGACAGCCTGCAGTTCCTGGAAATCAATTGGTCAATATAACAGATGATCTGGTGCTCGATTATTGTAAAGGACTGGATGATGTGGTACGTTCTGTGTCTCAGCAGGTTGGGGAAGCTGCAACTTCACCTCAACAGAAGCAGTGCCACGACCTCAATCCCGGTGACCGGGTCCTGGTGAAGAAGCACATATGTAAATCGTGCTTGGAACCTCATGTGCGTGGGCCATGCCAAGTGATCCTGGTAACCACAACTGCTGTCAAATTTGTTAGTCTTCCCGATTGGGTACACGCTGCCCACACTTGTCGAGTCTCATGCCCCTTGAAGATATGGCACCTGTTGCGGATGTTCCGGTGGTTACAGTGAGACAGCCGTCTCAGGTTAGCCAAACTGTAGAGGAAGCTCCATCTATTTGGACTCTTAGCACTGGTTCTGAGGAGGGTCCAAGAGAGTCAGCTCTTGTAGGTACAGAAGAGTTACGAGAGGAAGAGCTGACTAGGCTAAATACTGACCTGAACAAAGGGAACAGTGCATCTGAAATGCAAGTGGTAAATGGAGACCGTTGGCGCAGAAGAACAGACAGATGGAGATGCATTCTAACTGAACACCGAGTACCACGAGCCGTTGCAGAAGTCTCTGGTCAGTCGGAACAAAGTGACAGTGATGGTGAGGGACCATCAGTGAGAAGGTCCAAAAGAGTGAAGATACCAAGTCACAAATACATGCACCAGAGTGGACTTACCTGCCATTGAATGATTGGGAAAAAGCCTATTACACCTTTTTGTTTAACAATTCAAGCTCCTATGATCCGCATTGAGACTGTTGTGCTCAAATTGAACTTTGCAAACAAAACAAGAATCAATACAAATTTGTGAGCTGAATAAAAGAAACTACAAAAAAAGAATATGAATGGTGATGAAGAAAAGTTAAAGGCGAGCAAAACAAATCCTAATCTACATTTGTGCTGCAACACTGCTGACATCTAATCTTAATGTCTAACAAAGTTGTGAGTTCTGATTCTAGAGAAGCCATGGATCCAAATCCAGTATTCCTGAGAAGCAAATGTATATGTGCATGTACACTTGCTGCATTTTCAATAATTCTCGTCACATTTCTTATCATTCTAAATTTGCCTCATCATGTGTATTTAGAGAAGACTAAACCTACTTCTGTTCCTAAATCTCCATTAGAAAACACCAGCAATGGACTACGTATGTTAGCTGACAAAACTTTACTTGGAGATCAGTCTACTAGTGATTTTTCATTGAATGTTTTTACTAACCTTTTATATGAGTACGTTGAAACCATGGATGCACAAAATTGTTATGTGTGCTTACACTTACCCACTTCGGTAAAAGAGGTCATCACGTACCATCATTTGCCCGCTACTTATGGAATTTCTTGCAGTGTACTAACTAGACTTTTATTGCAAGGGACAATTTCAGCATTATTATTCTAATTATGACTTAGTCTTTTCTGAAGGGCCTGTTAAAAAGCATTTAAATCCTATGTCTGATACACAACTTGCTAAAATGATGGGAGAATTTTTCAAACCCACCCAAAAGCTTAGACATTGCCTATGCACACCGACACAATCTCACATGCCTGTTGCATAAGGTAGAAAAGGAATTTATAGACTCCATTGAAGACAGGCGTAGAGATATCATCGGTAAAGTCGCAATTCTCACAAAAATTCCTACATGGGCTCTTAGGGAACCTGAGCTTAAACAGACAGGAACACCAGCTGCGATTGCTTTAGACTGGCAACATAGAGGAAAGCTATGTATATTACAATGCAAAACTGAATATAGTAATAACCTGTTGGTTCCAGCGAATGTGACCATACTTTCCAAATTGTAGGTGGTTTGGGATTATATCTGGGAGATGTAGATCCTGTATTTCCAGGGATTTACTACATTTGTGGGAAGAATGCCTATTACAGGCACCCTAAAAAATGGTATGGATCTTGTTACATGGGAATAGTTTTTCCAAAAGTGTATCATGTGGATCAATCTGATGAAACTAATGAAGTAAAACATACCCAACTAAAAAAGGGTGCTAGTGCTGCTGAAATGATAGGAGATATATTTGGAGCAATAATTCTATCAGTTGGGGTGATATTAGATGCTCACAAAATTCGGAAACTTTCTACTGTAGTTGACAAGCTGTCAAGTCGTACTGCGGGTGGATTCATAGCCATAGATACTGAAATTGTTGGTATGAGATCTATGGTACTCCAAAACCGTCTTGCATTAGATGTCCTCCTCGCAAAAGAAGGCGAAACCTGTTGAATGCTGAAGTTGCAACAATGTAAAAGTAAAGATCTGAAAAGGTACATTACTAACATTACACACCTGGAAAAATATTTGTGCGGATTAAAAGCTGATGGTGCTTAGGAATCAATTGGCAAGGGATTTTCTGCAATGGGAAAATGGTTTACTAACCTGGGAAGTGGATTAGTGGGACACAATTTAAAGCCCATACTAACAATTGCTGCTTGCATACTAATATTAATCATTTCTGTCAAAATCTACAGACGCCTAAAAAAAAAGAAAGAGACAAGAGGGGTAAAGAGAAAGAGAGATGAGATTGAATTATAAGATGGACAATGCAGATATTATGACAAAATTAAAGTTCTGGAGCAATGTAGACCAAAACTGATGAGGACAACAGAACTATAAAGTAACATCAGATGGGATAAGGATAAAAGTGTGATGGCTTGATTCAAAGTGGGAATTGTTGGAGAGGGAATCACATTTAAACTTTCAAAGACATGAAAAACTGAATCATTGACATTTCAGAGAAAAATAATAAACGTGCACCAACTACACGTTCAAGACAATATGACAAGATAAGAGAATTTTAATTACTGCATCGCAAAAGCATGCAGAAACAAGTTTAGACTGGAGGATATCAATCGTGTAAGTAACATGGACTGTGATTTATTAATTGATAGTACTATTTATTAACGTGTGCTAAAAATGTATAAATGGTGAACTCTCACGTTATTGAGTTTATCGCTAATCATACTTTATTAGCATTTATATGTGTGTATCACTAATGGGAATTAGTTAATTGTCAAGATTTAACCTGAATATAATGACAAATTCAATTTAGAATGTGTTTTATGTGTAAACGTGTGCACCGAAATGAAAAAAAAGGTGTTACACATTCATATTGAATGATATATTTGTGAAACTTTCAGAGAAGGTATTTTACACATCTACTAATGTTATGCATCTAAAATGAGTTTTTAATACTTTGATTCAAAGTATTTTTACATGTTAGTACTTTTAACATAGTGATGTATCATACTGACACGCGTTATTTGTAACCATACTTTATGATTTCAAAGACATCAGAGTTATTTTAGAATCATGAAACCTTTATATTCTCCATGAACATATATCCAATGATTGTTAGACTTGACTTTTTCAGCGGGTTCACCCACAGACTTTTTGCTTTTTGGCCTCCTGTCTTTGACCTTGTTTTTGTTGGTTTTCGGACTGTGGACACTTTACCACTGCTATTCAGTGCTAAAGTGCATATGCTCTCCATGTAAATTGTGTTTATGGATTGGTGTTTCCATGATAGGATTATTTGATTTACTACTAAGTCCCTAGTACAGTGCACTGTGCGTGCCCAGGGCTTGTAAATCAAATGCTGCTAGTGTGCCTGCAGCACTGATTGTGCCACCCACAAGCAGCAGCCTTTCAAAGGTTTCTCAGACCTGCCACTGCAGTGTCTGCGTGCAGTTTACACTGCCATGTCGTCCTGGCAACTGCACCCACTTGTCAGGCCCCAAACCTTCCCTTTTCTTACATGTAAGGCACCCCTCAGGTATGCCCAAGGTACACCCGTGGGCAGTGTGCAGTGTAGATGAAAGAGAGGACATGTACTAATGTGTGTGACATGTCCTGATAGTGAAATACAGTGTGTTTCGTTTTTCACTATGGAAAGGCTATCTGTCCTACAGGATAGAATGTGAGACACTTTGTAACATCTTATAAGTATAACTTCCCATTGGGACAAGATAGAGAAATGGAGTTTGGGATCTCTGAACTCAGAATTTAATAACACATCTTTTAGTAAAGATGGTTTTTAAATTATGTGTTTGATAATGCCACTTTTCGAAAGTAGCGAACAAAGCAAACACAAGGAGATGATGGACAGAGCGCTAAAACTTTTCAGACACTCACCCCCAGTCACAGATCTGGGTTGAATCCATCATCATTCTTTAGCTCACTTCGCCACCCCAGTTCAGACACAGCTATATGCAAATCAGTCTTGACCCTGTGCCTCATGGGAACAGTCCAGCCCGAACTGCCAAGCCATGTTTTCCCTGGACCGGAAACAAGCATCCTGTGACCGATTTCGGGGTAACACTCCTCATCAGCCTGGCTAGCTTGAATCCAGTGGCTGTCACTGAGCCGCTGGCTGCACCGCGACCTGAGGGCACCGCACACTGCTGCACTTCGCACTGCAGCCCCGACACGTGCCAACGGCGGCGCTCCCGACTTCAACCGCGAGGAGTTCGATCTGCAGTGCATGTGACTTCAAGGGCCGGACGACTCCTGAACGACATGCAATGTTGCGGTCAGCTAGAGCTGTGCGGATTTGTTGTTCACGATGCCGACTTCAAGGAACTGTATTTTAAGTCTAATTTTGCTTATTGATAATTCTAAAAACTGTATGGTGGATTTTTTTAAACGTTTTTGGTCTTGTTTTGCACAGATAAAATATTGGATATTTTTCTACAGCTGGTGTGGTGTCCTTTTGTAGTGTTTTCACTGTGTTACTGCATGTTATGTGCAAATGCTTAACACACTGCCTCTAAGATAAGACTGACTGCTCGTGCCAAGCTACCAAGGGTGTGAGCAGGGGTTATTTTAGGAGTGTATGCCCCTTACCCTGACTAGGTAGAAGGGTCCCTACTTGGACAGGGTCACAACCTGCCAACTAGAGATCCCCATTTCTAACAAAAATCATGTATATTTACATTAGATTAGCCTGATTTAAGTGGGCCTGACTGAAAATGTGAAGTCCATTGACTTGCTGAGTCTACTGCTTGTGAGAGAATTCCTCAATATAACCAATAACGTGAATCAGTGTTTACATTTCTAAGTTCTCATGTATTGAACACATTGGATTTATTAAGGACTGAGTAATTAACCCACCTATTTCTCTACATTTTGTGTCTTCTTTATGTCACCTGAACCGACCACTGAACTGAATGGTCTGATCAGATGAGGTGACTCCAAGGGGTGTCACCCCCGGAACCTTAAGAAAATAATATTGCCTGATTGAACGGACACGAGCCCCACACTCTGGTTGGCGCGAGCACAGATGCTGATGGTGACGGATGGGTTGCTGATTTTCCGTTACGGAGATCTACATAACTTTCTTGGCAATCTTGAACTTGCCTGATGTGGACTCACCTGGCTTCCCTTTCAAACTGACGCATATGCTCATGCGCAAAAACAACAGTTGATGGACAGAATGCAGAACAATGTCATACATTCACCCCAGTACAGAGATCTGGGCCTAAATCCATAGTTTTTTTGCTCACCATGCCAGTCCAGTTTGAACTCAGCCATATGCAAATCAGTCTTGACCCTGTGCCTTATGGGAACAGTCCAGCCCGAACTGCCAAGCCAGGTCCTCCCTGGACTGGAAACAAGCATCCTAGGACCGGTTTCAGGGTTTCACCCCTCTTCAGCCAGGATAGCTTGATTCCAGTGGCATGGAGAGCACGGGACCCACGTCTGGGCATACCCGTCCCACTCGGGGTGACAAATGCAAAAACAACAGTTGATGGACAGAATGCAGAACAATGTCATACATTCACCCCAGTACAGAGATCTGGGCCTAAATCCATCGTTTTTTGCTCACCATGCCATTCCAGTTTGAACTCAGCCATATGCAAATCAGTCTTGACCCTGTGCCTCATGGGAACAGTCCAGCCCGAACTGCCAAGCCAGGTCCTCCCTGGACTGGAAACAAGCATCCTAGGACCGGTTTCAGGGTTTCACCCCTCTTCAGCCAGGATAGCTTGATTCCAGTGGCATGGAGAGCACGGGACCCACGTCTGGGCATACCCGTCCCACTCGGGGTGACAAATGCAAAAACAACAGTTGATGGACAGAATGCAGAACAATGTCATACATTCACCCCAGTACAGAGATCTGGGCCTAAATCCATAGTTTTTTTGCTCACCATGCCATTCCAGTTTGAACTCAGCCATATGCAAATCAGTCTTGACACTGTGCCTTATGGGAACAGTCCAGCCCGAACTGCCAAGCCAGGTCCTCCCTGGACTGGAAACAAGCATCTTAGGACCGGTTTCAGGGTTTCACCCCTCTTCAGCCAGGATAGCTTGATTCCAGTGGCATGGAGAGCACGGGACCCACGTCTGGGCATACCCGTCCCACTCGGGTGACAAATGCAAAAACAAAAGTTGATGGACAGAATGCAGAACAATGTCATACATTCACCCCAGTATAGAGATCTGGGCCTAAATCCATCGTTTTTTGCTCACCATGCCATTCCAGTTTGAACTCAGCCATATGCAAATCAGTCTTGACCCTGTGCCTCATGGGAACAGTCCAGCCCGAACTGCCAAGCCAGGTCCTCCCTGGACTGGAAACAAGCATCCTAGGACCGGTTTCAGGGTTTCACCCCTCTTCAGCCAGGATAGCTTGATTCCAGTGGCATATGCTCATGCGACCTAGTGGTCTCTTCTTTCCTGGAGACTGCTGAACTGGCATATTTCATGTCCCTTCCTGAACTTTGGAGCTTTGGTATATCTATTTAGAATTTGCCCCATTTACTTATTGACCTGATGCAAATTTATTGATGCATTTATTTTACCTTTACCTTTGATAAACTATACTGAAACTTTCCATAATGACTCAGCTATCATGACTATTTTTATCTAAATGAATGTGCATTCTTAATCCTTGTTTCCAAAGATCAGAAAAGACCATAGTAGAGAGATCACTGAGCATCAAATACCAATGCTATTATTCTGTATTGCTTTAACTGAGCTTTTGGTGTGTATGATTTTGGCTCACCTACGTTTCTTCAGGAGATTTAGGCTTGCTGTGATAATCCTTTACCTTTATTGCATTGTATTAAGAGTAATTTACATGAGTCTAGTTTTTAGTTTGCAGTTCAGCTATCCAATTCCTGGTCCTCATTGGATGACTGTTGAGACCCTTATATCCAACTCCTCTCAGCACAAAACAAGGCCAATTGGAGGACCAAGAGAGTGGTATAAATATTTGACAGGAAGGAAAAGAAAAAGAAAATAAATACTGCTAAGTGGGCCAAGTAAACGCTACAGCACTGCCAAACTGTCTGCCTCCCCGCTCTCAATATTGCATTCTCGCAGATGTGTGTCTCCCCTGTGTTGTTCTCCCGTGCATGCTGCTTTTCCCATCTCGACCCACTCCTGCTGTTTTGCCCCACCCACTCCTCCGTTTCCCCCACGCCCACTATCTTTTTGTTTTAAAAATAAAATTGTTACTTTAATTTTTTGGTTTTGAGAATTAGGCAGCAAATTGCTGCCATCCCTATTGCCTTATAAAAATGTTCTTTTGCGCTACTTCTTTTTATCTTTTTTTATGTTCTGATCCATCTCAATGCCTGTGTCATTTTGTAAGTGCACATGCACAATGACATGTGGGTCCACACGTGATCACACATGCATGTCTACAAAATGAGGTGGGTGCTGCGTCTGCATCATCACACCTGTATTTTTTTTGCTTTTTCTAATTTACTTTTGGCCATGTTGCTCAGAATCTTGCCAGTGCTGTACAGCAAGCCAAAAGGCATTGTCAAAGCCAATAGGTCAAAAAGGTCAATGCTTGTTTTAGAACTTGTTCCTTGATTTCGGAATTAATGGGAACGCTGCTAAGATGTGTTGTGCTGGTTGG
Source organism: Calotriton arnoldi (assembly GCA_963921515.1). Taxonomy (NCBI): domain Eukaryota; kingdom Metazoa; phylum Chordata; class Amphibia; order Caudata; family Salamandridae; genus Calotriton; species Calotriton arnoldi. The sequence goes on from CAWUFW010017091.1 coordinate 60,838, forward strand.
TTTGAATGATAAAAGTAATAATAAATGAATGGCTTAGGCACTAGGGATTTATGTTGGGCATCTCGCACATATAGAGCGACTCATATGATCTGGTGCTTGACTTTACCAATAATTTGGTGATCCTGGCTTCCATGGCTGGCATGATCAAAAGTTACAATATTTGTTTACTTTATGTACAGAAACTGAACCAAGCACAGTGGCCGCAGGTGCCTCGTCGCCACTGGGTATTGTATTTAATCAGGAGCCCAAGAAGAACGTGAGCTACAACAGTTCAGGCCGAGAGGCTTACAATTGTGAGTATAAAAAGCCATTAGCAGCTCAGACTAGGAAAGCCCGCTCCATGGGGAATTCATAGCACGTAAAACACTGGACGTTAATGATGTTTGAACTGACGCTTTATTTATACAAGCGGACAAAACATATGTACACACTGCAAACGCAGAAATTCTTTATGCACAACAAGGAGACAAGGCAAAATCAAAACGTCCAGGAAGGAACACAGGGATTGTATGCTGATTCCTCATGCACAGGACTGGGGGCTCAGTGCTGACCTTAGCGACGGCAATTTGTTGATTCTATGCATGTGAGAGATCTATAAATCCATACATTTATTTTTATGTCTCGTAAAACAGAAGAATTTTATCTTATACAAACCGAAGAACATGCGAACACTTTGTGATTCACTTAGGAGCTGAGAAGATGAATCAGCAATACAGATGACAGATGAAAGCGTGGGTTTTACATTTCTCTTAACTTTAATCTTCTGCAGAAGCTCAGAGTAAACAAGCATTTGCAATGCAATAGGTCTCGCATTGGCAAGATTTTCAGCTATTGGCGTTGTAAATGACAATGTCTTTTACCTACCTTAGGTTTTTTTGTGTGTGGAAAAGTAGCCAATATTCGCTTGTGAAATGTGAGTACATACAAATCTATTTACATATTTATAGATATGCATACATATATGGGGATATTGCTATGCCTTTAACTCAAAACTGTAAACGTGAAGCACTTGCAGCATTCCCTGGCTGTATTATCTTCTGCAGAGTGTGTGATCCAGGTGCCTTTTATGGTATATTACATCAGTTGTGTGCAAAGTTTCAAATGTCCATCATGAACATCTTGTACCTAGAGAGAACCGCTGGTGCATTTGCTTGCCAGCCAGCTGTCTTGGTAACGTGTCCCTGCCAGCCAGAAGCTTTAAGATCCGGCTTCCCGAGAAAGAGGCAAAAAACCGGCGAGCGATGCAAACCATCGATAAAGGAGGAATGGAGACACACGGCTTCCCTCTTTTTTGGGTCAATCAGGGTGAGAAAAAAACGATCCTTGGCACTTACCGAGCATGGAGAGAATGGAGAACATGGAGAGAAGCCCCCGTGGAGAATATTGTTATATTTATAGCCACATCATCCGGCATGACAACAATTAAAGTGCTTGGATTCGCAACCACCCCATGTCATTTTAACATTACCTTCCTCGTCCTCTTTGTGGAGGCAGGCCTGTGTTTGAAAGTGAATACGGGGAATCTGTAGTGCACTATGCACTAATGAGACAGCACACCAGTGGAATGAGATTTTATTAAACAAAAGCAGGTACATTAAAAGATACTAAAGGGATTTTTTACTGTAAATGATGACCTCATCGGCTTTCCAATTAAATAATCAGTGTAAGGAATAGGTGATGCTAGTCTGTACAGGCAGCGTAAAAACATGAAACGGACACATTTTCACCAGAATGCATCCTAAAATCTCCCTGTCCAACGGTAAGGCTGAGATTTAACTTCAAATGAAAAGTACACCTCTGGACTGGATGGGGTTATTGGGCGAAGGAAGATAATACCAGTGCAAAGAAAATGTCCGACCTCGGAGGTCATGCTGGAACTAGTAACCAGATTTTCCACAATGTTTCTCAGAATAATATTTGCCTGGCATACGTTTCTGTTACAGAATTACAAAAGCCCCAGTGAACATGCTGTGTTTATCCTCCTTACGGCGGCTAGTTAATGCCTAGACTTCAACACAAAACAAGCATGGATAGCGGCTATATAGACGACGGTCTCATGGAGGAGGTGGGGCTTTAGGTCTGGCTGGTAGGGGGTGGGGGAGAACAGACACGAGGGCGACAGAGCGAGTTTGAACAGCAACAGGGTGGGTAGGAGGTTGAGATAATGCCGGGCGCCTGTTTCGCTTCATCTTTGCGGACAGGGAGCCCCCAGTTTTGCTGTCTAACCAAAATGGAAAGTAGCACATTTCAATCGTGGGGGAGATGTAGATTACGTTTGAAGTCAGTACTCTTTGCTTCATTGAATGTAAATGCCGCCGTACAGAACAGTGCAGACCCCTGTTACAGGAAGAGTGAGGCTTCTGCATAGCTTACACTTACATCACGGTCCTTCTCCCCGCTTTGATCCTGTTTTACCCCCCATACACAGTAGCAGGAGCAGTAAAAAACATCTGCCGCCCGCACACCGGAGTGCCGCGATTACATTGCAAATGGGGGATGACGACACCTTAGGTGGGTGGTGGTGGGGGGGGACGACACAGTCATGCATGGAGCAGTGAGCACTGACACAAGCATTAATTAACAAAGCGTTCTCCGAATAACAATTACGCTGTGTAAGCGTAACGAGACTGTAGTTAGGCGGTGCTGCTTCCGGAGCAAACGGAAGTTACGTATCGGATCAACGGCCATTAATAAGCCCACTAATAAAAGAAATGCCTGAGTTAACTAATGGCAAGCGGCAGGACAAATTACCCGGCAATAGGCGGAGTTTCACCCCTCATACAGATTACTTGATGTCTCGGAGAGACAGCGCATGCGCGCTGCCTAGGTAAGACCTAAAACTGCCCGATAAGGACAGCATGAACTTCTTGTACCTGAGGTGATGGCAGGGCTGAGTGGCTGCGATCCCTTTTCATGAGCAGTCCCATATGTACTGAGTGACTTACCTAAAACAGAAAGCGTAGGAGGGATAAAACCTGGAGGAGGGATAATTGACAATATTAAAATTAAACTAACTCTGGAGGATTGATGGAAATCGCAACTTTACATTATCCGTCGCTGCACCTTATTTTACACAATTCTATCAAATTTCATTACTTGAAGTTTTGCAGATAAATATTGATAGAGATTTTTGAGGGAAGTAACTGGGAAGTAACTTGGTGGAAAGTACTGGATATTTTCTGAGTCGGTGGTCCTTTTATCTACATATGGTGAGGTGGGGTGGAGGCGGGAAGTAAGACAGTGTAAAGGCCTGTCTGGGAGGTGGATTCATCTTATGTGGGTAATGATGGAACAAGGAAGAATGGGCTCAGAGTAATGGAATCACCAGTAAGTAATTAAAATATTAAATATTCTTCACACTATGCTATAAGCACTATTTTGATTGCCTTCTAACACCCATAAAAAGATACATCTTGCATGTATAAAATATACCAACAATATACATTGTTACAGAAACTCCTCTTTTATTGATAAACATGTCTGAATTGCTGGCACCAGTCACATATTTATCAATGTTGAACATAACTCCTTTCATGGATGGCATTAGGATTAGGTAACTGAGTTCTTCAATGAATACTAGACAACCATTATTTTGATGTCTTTGTGGGCTGCCACATATCACTAACTGTGTTCTCAAGATCCAGTGGGACCAATGCACTCTTCTGTCTCGCACTGCCTCCACCAATGAATACATACACAACTATATGAAGGCCAGTGGTAGACGCAGGGAGACAGAAATGGATTAAGAGAGAAAACAGACTTTGGGCACTGAGGTGTGCAAGATGAAGTGGGTTGTCGAAAGGTAGCAAGAGATACCTTTAGTAACTGGCCATAAACCATCATACACACTTAGCCTTTTTCCACCTAGCTATGTTGTACAGCTGGGTGGAGAAACCAACATAGGTTCCCAGACCATGTCTGATGTGCCGAACCAAGGCACTCAGACCAATCCCAGCGCTGCTCATATGCTGGGAATAGCATTCCCAGCATATGAGCAGCGCTGGGATTGGGAGCTGGGAGCCTGCGCAGTGTGCAGCAGGCTCCTGACAAGGACGCGAGGATCAGGAGCAAGGCAGCAGCCATAAGTTATTTTTTTCTTTAGTTTGTATTCCCCTGCTCACCACTTCACACTACCAGCGGCCGCTACTGCAACCTTTTAATTGCCACTCATGCAGCACCTTTAAAGAACTTTCACAACAATAACCAATCCAGACATGGAACCTCAATAATCCATAAATATCACTTCATAAGAATGTTCCTCCTCTTTTAAATGCTGCTCCTGTTCAGATAAGTACCTTAGTCTGTTTGTTTATTATGAAGGAAGTATAAGCATGGAAGGATAAACGTTTGCATGCTTCTAATTTTTAGAAGCAGGACGAATGGTATGTAAATTTGGTACACTTTAGGCTTTAGAGAAAGATGAGTATGTCTGTTTCTGTATTTTAACTGAAAACATTGTATTTACTACATGTGGCGAAACAGTTAGAAAATAGGAATTTTACATGTTTGGGCAAAGGAGAGGCTATTGAGTGTAAGAGGCTTGTAGCGTGAGGGGTTACATTTTCTTACCACCTCTGCTAGCACATTTTATTTCCATTTGTAGTGAGAGAGATTACTTTTTAATATCTCCATCTTTTCCATGTAATGCCTGCAATGTCATAGTTAGGAATTTGGAATTAGGCCAGACGGGACACGGGTAACGTTAGCGGTGCATAGTGCTGTGACTTGCCTGCAGCTGTGACGCAGTTGAATCAGCTCCTATGGCGGCACAAGGAAAAGTGTTCCAACGGAGGTGCGGGGACAAGTGCTTACCATTGGTGGCCATGTGCAGTCTTCCACAGCAGCAGCGGCACGCAGACTAGGATTGGCGCAGCTCCTTGCGTACAGCCATCTCTCTGTCGGGAGCTGGTCATATGAGGGAGCACGCGAGGTCACGCTGTTATCACGTGATTTGGGCAGCCATTTCCAATTGGACTGATAACTAGGATCGGGATAGGTATCACAGGAGCGCATGAGATGCTTTTTTTCCGTTGGGTAGCAACAGATTTCTTTAGATTGGCGAAAGCTTCAGGGGTGGTTTTATTTTAGTCAGGGAAGGCGCATTTGTGATAATAAACAGGTTTAAAAAAAAATGGAATAGCATCTGAGGACAGTAGTTTTGAGCAAGGTGTGTCGGAAAGTAGGATGTGTGACAGTATTAAAAAGTTGATTCAGAAGGAGGTTAGAGCTTCAGTAAAGGAAGTTGTAGAAATTGTAATGGAGAAAAGGAAGAAGGATATAGGATCTGGAGAGGAGTTTTGATCATTGTCAGATGAGGAGGCAGAAAGGAGTGTGAAAATAGGTAAAAAAGTGAGGAAAATGAACATCTAGAGGAGAAACCATTGAATAAAAGAAAGAAGGATGGAATTGACTCCAAAACAAAGAATCGTGTCCGCAGCGGCAAACATAGCAAAGGTGTCTTTGGCAGCACACAGGATTTGTCTGATGATGAATACATGAATGTAGATGGTGACTTCACACATAGTTCTGATAAGATGCATGATGAATACATATTTGATATAAATCACGATGATGATTTAAATGATGATCTGAAGGTTGATGTGGGTGGGTCATCAAAGGTTACAGTCAAAAACCCGCTAGGTTAAGAAATGTTTAGTCCTTTCGATATTCGCCTTCCTAGGAGTGCCGATTGGTGGCCTCAGGATCATGGAGGTAAATTCATTGAGGAATGGATTAGGAAACCTTTGGAGAAAGAGGCGAGAAACTTGCTTAGGGCTGAGTGTTCCCAGCTGGTGATTCAGAGTAAGGTGTGCAATACTCCAAACCTGGATCCTGACATGATTACGTTCTGCTTTAAAATGGGGAGAGATCCACGCAAGGGCTTAGAGCATTCAACAATGTCAAGATTATCTGTTAGACGTTCTAGGGCCTATGGCAAAAATTATGGATATGGCAGAGGAGGCCCATTTAAACGAGGATCAAGTTGATGAGGAGGTATTAAGAGGATGGAGCGAAAGGGCAATAATACTGTTAGGAAATGCTAATGCTGGGCTTTTGGCTGGACGCAGGAAGACAATTCCCATAGAAATCAATCCCAAACTGGGGGAAATGTCAATAAAGAGGACAGTGATGATGCAAAAAGCTTGCTTTTTGGTGAGGGTTTAGTAAAGAGCCTAGGCAAGTATGTAGCGACATGACACTAGATAAGGCTCAGTCTAACATGAGGAAGGTGTTTGGTAGTGTTTTTGGAAGGGCCAGCAGGCGAGGACCTTATGCTGGCCGAGGTCTGCAAAGATCTCAGTATAATTACACCTCCAGAGGTTTTGGAAGAGGCTTCCAAGGAAGAACAGGTTTTTTCCCACAAAGAGGAAGATCAGGAAGAATCAGGAGTATCCGAGGAAGAAGCCAGTCTTCTTCAGGATTCCGAGGTGAGTGTGGAGACACCTATTTGTTCTTTCCAAATAAAGGTAGGGGAACGTATAAGAATGTTTGTGGAGGAATGAAGAAGAATAACAAGGGATCCTTGGGTGTTAGCAACAGGTCAAGGATTCGCAATAGATTTTGCAGATTTGCCGGTTGAGAAAGACAAACCGATGGAGTTGCACATGACTCAGGTTCAAAAGTTAGTGGTCATTGGGGAAATAAAGGCGATGGTGCAAAAAGAAGCTATAAGACCAATAGGAGAACAAGCAAACAGGTTTGTAAGCACTCTTTTGGTTGTGGAGAAAAAGGACAAAAGATGGGGACCTGTGATAAATTTGAGGTCTCTGAATCAGTATCTAGTTTACAGGCATTTCAAGATGGAGAGAATCCATCTTTTGAGGGATATGCTTCTAGAAAAGGACTGGCTGGTAAAACTAGATATGAAGGATGCTTATTTTACTGTACGGATAGAAGAGGAAAGCCAGAGGTACTTACAATTCAGATGGAGGCGTCAGTTCTACAAGTTTTTGTGTCTCTTGTTGGCATCAGCACCTTGGTGCTTTATAAAAATGATGAGGGCTGTGGAGGCTCATTTGAAGGAAAGAGGTTTCTGTTTGATTGTTTATTTGGATGAAATACTGTTGATGTCTCAGGATGTAGAAGAGTTAGTAGAGCAATTGGGGAGGGTGAGAACCCTATTGGAGACTTTGTTTATTTTAAATATGAAGAGAAATCCATCATGGTCACATCTCAGAATTTGAAGTTTCTGGTGTTTCAGACAGATACAGAAAGGGTAATGTTACTGTTACCAGCAAAGAAGACAAAAATGATAAAGAGGGAGGTATTGCATGTTTTGAGGAAACAGAGTTTGACTTTGAGGGATTTGGTGAGAATAATAGGTCTATTATCTTCATCAGTTCAGGCAATTTTTCCAGGTCCTTTGCATTATCAGGTTTTACAGAGGGTGAAGGCAGACCCATTATGAAAGGGCTTATGGTATGGCGACGAAGTGTTGTTGAATCAGGAGGCAAAAGAGGAGCTGTTTTGGTGGCTGCACAATCTGGAAGCTTGGAGTGGATGAGCAATTTTTGGGTGCAAGACGGATTTTGTATTAGAGACAGATGCCAGTCTGCCTGGTTGGGGAGCTCAGCTTCGAGAGCAGGAAACGGGTAGAACGTGGTCAGGTTTGGAGAGGAGTCGACACCTAAACTGTTTGGAGTTGACAGCTAGGTTGTTTGCATTGAAGAGGTTCAGAGGAGTCTTGCAGGGCCAGACAGTGTTGATGAAAATGGAGAATGTGTCGGCTGTGTTGTACATAAATCATATAGGAGGGAGCAGGTCTCAGAATCTGTTGGACATTACGAAGTAAATTTAAGAGTAGATTTTCTTCCAGGGACCTTGAATTCTATAGCGGATTGGAATTCAAGGAATATGATAGATTACAGCAATTGGAAGCTGGAGAGGACTTGTTTCAAGAAAATAGTTTGGTTGTGGGGCCCATTGGAGGTGGATATTTTTGCCAGTAGGTTGACTTTTCAGATCGATTGCCAGAACCAGGTGCAGCAGCCATGGATGTATTTCAAAAGGATTGGTCAGAAATGAAAGGTTATGCTTTTCCCCCATTTGCAATGATACAGAGGGTGCTGTTTAAGGTAAGGAAGGAGAGATGTCTCTTAGTTTTGGTGACTCCTTTTTGGGTATCTCAAGCATGGTTCCCAATGGTCATGGAGATGGCTTGCGAGGTCCCATGGTTGATTCAGGCAGAAGAGGGTCTGCTGAGGAATGGAGAAGGAGAAGAGCATCCTTTGATTCAGAACAAAACATTGCACCTTCTTGTTTGCAAAGTTTCAGGAAATCTAGAGCTTTCAAAGGACTTTCGCAAGGGGCTGCTGAGTTGCTCGAGAGCTCATAGGCACGAGGTACTAGGTGAAGGTACAAAGGAATTTGGAGAGTTTGGGTATGTTGGTGTGTGGAAAGGGATTTGGATCCCATGGAGGCACCTGTGGAAGAAGCGGTAAATTTCTCAGCTGAGCAATTTGAAAGAGGTCTATGCTATCGAACATTTAATTGTTATAGATCAGCAGTCTCGTCAGAACACGCGCATGTTAGTGGATGATCAGTAGGGAGTAATATTCTGGTGTGAAGAGTAATGAAGAGCATGAGATTAAGGAGCCCACCAAGGGCTAAGAATGAGACTTTGTGAGCTGCAAATAAGAAAAAACAAGGAGAAATAATGATATTTCTCCTTGTCATGCCAGCCTCACATAGGTGCACTATTTTGGCTCAAACCCTTGTTTACATATGAGTTTGTGTCAAAATCAAAATACATGAGTGGATGCACAGGAATCCTGATGCACCACTCTTATAATGCCTACTTGATGCAAGGTCAGTCTAAACAGCGCCGGGCGGTGTTCCTTTTTTACAAGGCCACGCAAATTGGGATTTGTGTGGCTGTGGAAAATCGAAAAATGTATTTTACATTGGGCTGCACCAAAAAAGTATCACAACCCTGATGCAAAATCTTATTAAACTGCGGCCAAAGGATCCACCCACCTCAATAAACCAATATGGCTCTTTCCACAACCAAACCATTCAAAGAAGACTGTTCTGAAGGAGATGGGTTAGGCATAAACTCAGGCAAAATAACTTCCTGATGCACATGGGAGGATGATTGGACTTTAGGAACAAAAATATTCTTAACATAGAACCTAGGGGCTCATTACGATGGCGGAACGATCGCCACCGCCGGGCAAAGTCCGTCGCAAAGTCCGTCCGCCGCTTTTCCGCCGGTGGCAATTGTTACGATTGCCTGCCGGGCGGAGCTGGGCCACTAATATGGTGGCGGTGCCTAGCAGGCACTGTCCGCCATATTAGGATGTGGGTGTTGGAGAGGCCTTTCCATGGCGGAGATGCCGCCATGGAAAGGCTGGCGGGGATTGGCTTTGGGAGCCCGTTGCGGACCCCCTCTGTGGGGGGGGGTGCACAGGGGGGTACCATGGTACCCCCCTGCAGTTCCATGCGCCAAGTGGCAGGCACCGCGTGGTGCTTGACACGCGGTGCAGGGAAATGCGGTGCAAGCACTTTCAACATTGCGAACGGTGCTGCAGCCAGCAGCACCGCCCGCAATGTTGAAAGCCCAGGATGCGCCCGCCACTATGGCGGGCGCATCCTAATTGCAGTGGTGGGACCGCCGCATGTCTGGCGGGCGGTCCCAATCACCGCTACGGTGGCGGGCGAACCAAGTCTGCCCGCCATCGTAATCAGCCCCCTAGTTCTCCTAACCTTTGTCCAGAAGTAATCAGCACAAGAAAAACACCTTCAGGGTTAAGAACCATTGCAAAGGTTCAAAGGGGACATGCTGAGGAGTTGTCAGAACCAGTAGCAATGCCCAATCAAGTACCAAATTCTTATTTAGAGGATAAGAAAAAGATCAGAAATTAGAAGCCGCTAGACCTCTGGAAGGAGTTTCCTCCATTTCATTATATAAGAGCTGGCTGTCACACTGTATGTCCTGATGAGGCCCATGGCCCCTTGTATCACCCAACAATGTCCTTCCAATTGAATCCTGGATTGCATGGACCCACTCTCCTGCAATGTCCAAGACTCCAGGGTGGCTCCCCACCATACTCAATGGCGTCAGTCACAATTAACGTCCGGGATGGCATTAACAAAGAGGCAACCATACCTGTTGTTTTCTGTCATGACTACCTTTGGGAATGGCATCAACTTTGGGGTCCCTGCTCTTAAGTGCAAAGGATCCAACCACTGTCTTTGAAATCCATAGAGGTTGATATTCAGGCATCTAGAAGATGACAAACAAAACTCCCCAATTAAATGTTGCCCAAGGGACTATCATAATTGTTGCTACCATGTGCCATTGCACTTGCAGCCATGGCCTGGCTTTCAGATGATCTTGCCTCAAAAGAGCAGAGGCATGTTTTTGCACCATGATTATCATGTTTTCTGGAAGTACTGTCAGAATTTTTTAGGTTTGGATTCTGGCTTCTATGAACTATAAATCCTGAACAGGAATCAGGTTTGATTTCTTCCAATTGATATGAACGCCTTGAGTCTGAAACAGAATAATAACTTGCTGGGGGTGGATTTATGTTTGGAACTTCGAAGGAGAATGAATTGGCCAATTATCCAAATACTGGTACAGCGAGATGCCCTGATTGTGCAACAGACCCACTAGAAGAACCATCTCCTTTGTAAAGACCCTTGGAGTTGACTTCAGGCTGATCTAAAGAACACAGAATTGGTAATGCTGGTCTTGAACAGCAAACCAAAGAATATTTTGATGTTCATTGCACACTAGGATGTGAAGATAAGCTTCCTGAAGATCCAGTCTGATCATCAATTCCTCTGGTTGAATCAATGTGAATATCCTTTGCAAATAATCCATCTTGATATGAATTTTGGATACCTTCCTCACATTCAGTACTGGATGACTATGAATATGTTGCATGTATAGTCAAAATAAGTAAGTATATCGAATTCTAACTATTATTAAACTATATTAACTTTAAAATGTATTAACTTTAAAAAATAATATCATATTTTAAAAATATATACTTATAATATAAAACATGTATAACTCACAAACATAAAATAAAAATACATAAATACATTGAAATGGTCACAAAAATAATTCCCTTAACTTTTTTAAAATTAAATTATTATTTAAGCATAAATAATAAAAAATACAAATAATAATTAATCATAATTTTAAATACTAAATATTAAAGTATAAAAATAGAATAATAACATTAAATTAAAAGTAATTTAATGACACAATTACTACAAAACATAAATAGTAAAAAACTTACTGTACACTAACTTTTAAAATTAAAACAAAAATATATATTAAAACAATTATTTAAAAACCATCTGATAAACAATACTCTTGGAGGGATCAATTTCACTACTCCCATTCCAGCCTGATGAAAAGTAGAGTAAATGGTGGACTTTGGAGGGTCAGATTTACTATTCCCACTCCAATGTGAGCAAAAAAAGGGAAAGTGTTGGATTTTGGAGGGGTCATAATTACTATTCCCACTCCAAACTTAGCAACAGTAGAGAACGTTTTGGACTTTGAAGGGGTAAGATTTACTATTCCCACACCAATCTGAGAAACAGTGATGGACTTTGTAGGGGCCAGATGTTACCTGGAACATGACACCCAGCCTCTAATAACTTCAGCAGCAGCCAACTGTCTGCCTCACAGAGCTTATAGATCTGCACCCTCATAACACAAGCCCTGCAGGGATCGAGAGGTAATTCCAAATAGATAGATTTTCCATATCTTCATAACCTGTGCCCTGTACTAAGATATCATAAAAAAGTAAGGAAATCTAAAAATAAAAAGGAAAGGAAAGTAAAACAATTTAACTGTACAACAGCCATGACTACAGGACCGGGTTTTTTGCCTGGAAGACACACAAAATAGGATGTTCTTTGGGTGGATGGTTCTTTAATCCACCGATGGAGTGGGGAAGAGGAGGGGTTTGTCTTTTAGGGAAAAGGGAAATAGGACAATAAAGTGTCTGTTTTGGGAGGTGGACTCACCTCCTGAGAGTAATGACTGGAACGAGGAAGTGGACGAGAAGTCAAGAAGAAAATAGTGCTTACTTGAACTAACATGGAGCAATAAGAAAACTCAGAAGAAGTGAATTAAGGAAATGCTTTAGAAAAACTAATATTTAATATGCTCTTTCTTTTTGAATTTCAGTCCATACAGGTGTGATTTGATGTTCCGAGCAAAGGCTATGGGTTGCATTTGGATAAGAGAGAGCAAGTCAGAGAAAACATTCACTAAATATTAAAAAATGAGAAAATATCAAAAAAGAGATTTTAAAATGCCACCATGTGCATTTAATAAGGAAAACAGCCAACTAGGCACATCATGCAGCAGAAAGCCTGCTGGAACATTAATGGAAAATTTTCAGTTTGAGTGAAAGCCATTGGATAATTTTTAGTCTGTGACATGAGGAACAAAGCTTAGCTCTGCTGTTAAAATCAACTAGACATGCTCTGTATATCATTGGCCTTGCTCCTCACACCTCAACTGATTACACCCTACGCCATGGTCCGCGTTACTGTTAGGTCACTCTATCTATATTCCACATCAATAAACAGCCCAAAGCCACCCTTGTTCTCACCAATGACTACCTAATCTTGCTACGATCCCTGATAGACACAAAACAAAGAGAGCCCGACACTATGTTAGTTCATATCTCAGCACCATACCTGCTTATTCACCTATACCTACTGCTTTTACTTTATTTTTAAGTTCACCTGGTAGAACCCATTGTCTTACACATATGATATACCATTTTATGATCCCATGAATCAATGTTTTATCTTAAACCATGACTACCAGTATGTTATATTTGGTTTTTACTTTTGTCCTTATGGGTTGTATTTATTCTATGCTTGTATTTTTATTATTCATGCAAAATGAATAACATCTTTTGAAATAAAAGCATGGGCAGTTGGTGATCTTTGAAAGTGGCGGGGCATAACATTTGCCCCTAATTCCAGTGAATGAGAGAAGTGAATGAGCCTGACCTTTTCCAGCACAGTTTGGGGGTTCTCCTCCCAAATTTGAAAATATGGGGCTCAAATAATGCATTTTAAAGCATAACCTTCTCATGCATTTGCTCAAACGCCATTAATGTATCAAGGCAATAAAGCTGATGCTCCCCAAGAGTTGACCCTAATTTTTAGAAATTGCATCTCTGGTGTACCCAGTACATGGATATTTAATTCCATTGTAGCAGGGCCAGCTTTTTGTCATGGTTGCCCCCCCATGCGCTATTGGTTCCCCCTTATGCCAAAAACCATGTGTGCCCTTATGTCAAAACACCTCTCTAGTATGCAAGGGACAGAAATTGTTATGGTTGCCTGCCCCTCTGAATATGCAATGGCTTTCCTCCCTAATGCAAAGAATTACCTCAAGTATGCCTTCAATAAGTCAGCACCACCATTTTGCCGAGGGCACCTCTTATGGCAATATGTATATCCAGTATGCTAGTTTCAGCATTTTGCTGTGGGTATCCCTTATGCCAAGAATTACTTATAGGGTGCCAACACCAGCATTTTTCCATCAGTGCCTCTTATGCAAAGACTTATCTCCAAATTAGCAGTGCCATCATTTTCGTTACGAGTATTCCATATGCCAAGAATTATTTTCAGTATCCCAGGGACAGTGGCGGACTCATAAGCTTAATACACTATCATACTCACAGTCACTAATTTTCACTCATTTATTCTCTCACTTACTCTCACTGTCACTCAGTTGCACTCACTCTTACTCTCATTCTCTCTGTCTCACTCTCTCCTCACTCAGTTTTACTTTTTCTCACTCATTCACACTGACTCATTCACATTAACACTCACAATTACACTCACCGTCACTCCCTTTTTAATTATTTTTACTCACTCCTCTATAATGAACTTTTACTCATTCACTTTCACTCACACAAACACACTCAAACAAACACTCACTCTCTCTCACCCACATGCATGCAGACAGCATTTGACAAATGTTTCTTATTTACCTTCAGCCACCTGCACCAGTAGGCTGCTTCAGTTCCTCAGCTGCTGGTGCATAGAGCCTTGGGCAGGCATACAGCACCCACCAGCTTCTGGCACTGAAGCAGGTATCTGAAAGTTGATGCCTGCACATTGAATACCCTGTTTACTAAACAAGCTTTAGCTTTTGGCTTCTTCCCTTTTCATCTTACTCTCTCCCATCTCGTCACAAAATGTAATGTGGTCATTAAGGCTGCTGACCTCACCCCTCCCTGTGATGAGACAGGAGAGGGTAAGGTGAGAGTAAGGTTTTTTAATATCTGAATGGATTTTTATGCCTTTATAGAAAGCATAAAATCATATGCATGAGTACAAGTACCTACCCTATAATCATATTTACTAATGCGGCATGTATGCATCATACAAAAAAGCATAAAACCCATATACGGAGCCGCAGGTACATGTGTCTTGTCTGCATACTATGAGATACATATATATGTAATGCATAAACCTACATTTGTTGTCATATACACAACAGATGCTTAATTACTAATATTTCGTTTTTTTGGTTTATATATAATTCTTATATCCTTACATAACGAATAATCTCAAGTACATGGATACATCTACATGCGTATAGCCATATTCAAATAGCCAGACATGCGTGTCCATCTAAAGCATAAACATGCATGGATTCTTCTAATCATAAATGTGGTTATGGTGTCTTTCCTTTTTATTTAAATATATGTATTCACTAACACGTCTATATAGTTATATATTTATTTTTTTCATATGTACATACACTTACATACACACATATATAGATACATCCCTATACAGAGGCTAAACCTATATTGATGCACACATGCATATGCACACAACAACAGTTACATATCCAGATACATATATTCTTGTAGAGCAGGGGTCTTCAACAGGTCAATCGCAAACTACAAGTAGCTCTCAGGCTGCTATAAGTAGCACTCAGGCTGCTTCTGAGTAGCTCACACATGATAATTAGCTGTCAGCTGTTTAGTCAATATGCAGCTGCTCGAATGCTAAGGCAGCACTTTAAACACAGTGTAATGCTTTCTGTTGGGTCTAGGAATCTAAAATGAAGGAACATGCAGCCCATTCTCTTCTGAAATTTTTGTTTCTTTTCTTTCACTTTCTTTCTTTTGCTACTTGTTTCCTTTTTTCATAATTTCACTATTTCTTTATTTTTTTTTCCTTTCACTGCTTCATCAGTTCTTTCTTTTTTCTACTTCTTTTCGCGCTCTTTTCTCCCTTTTTCTTTCCCTTCCCAGTTTCTCTCCTTTCTCCTTCTTTCTTTCTTCTTCCATTTTCAATTTCTTTCTCAACTTCTTTTCTTCATCTCCTTTATTCTTCCTTTATTATGTTTTCAATGTGTTGCTGTTTTTGTTTAACTTTTGTTTCCTTACTCATTTCTTCCTCTACTTCTCTCTCCTTTGTTTTTCTTTGTATTTGTTTCTTTCCCTTTTTCATTTCTTCCTTCTTTCTCTCCTTGCCCTCCTTTTCTGTTGTTCTCTTTCTTGCCTTGTTTATGTTTTTTCTTTCCTGGTCTTTGCTTCTTTATTTCTTATCTTCTTAAGCTTTCTTCCTCTCCTTTGACTATTTCTTTCTACTTTTTTCTTCCTCTCTTTCCTTCTCAACTTGAACTCTTCTTTCTCTCCTTTTCTCCTTACTTCTCTGATTTTTGTTTCTGACTTGTTCTTTCCTTGTTCTCAGCTCTTTCTACCTCTTTTTTCTCTACTTCCACTTTTTCTGCTTCTTTCTTTTGCTACTTTTTCATTTTCTCCTTTATTTCTTCTTTTGCCTTTGCTTAACTTCTGTTTCTTTTATACTCCTTTCTTTTTTATTTTTTATTCTGCCTTCTTCCATGTCTTTTTCCTCTCTCTCTCCTTTTTGTTTCTGTTTCTATTGTCCTAAGCTTTCTTCCTTTCCTTTTTTCTCATTTGTTCCAGATTCTTCTTTTTCTTACCCTTTCTCAAGCTCTCTCCCCTACCTTTCTCTCTCCCTATCGCCCTTACTTTCGCTCTCTCATTTACTCCTCTTTCTTTCTCACTGCTTTACTCTTTTTGTATCTTCACTTTCTCTTTTTGGCTGGATTTCTTGGTCTTTTCTTTCCTTCTTCCTCTCATTTCTTTCTTTTTCTCCTTGCATTCTTTCTCTCATTGTCTTTTGCTTCCTTTCTCTCCTACTTCCTTTCTTCCTCACATTTAATTTTCTTTCAATGTCTGCTTCCTTTTTATTTCTTCCTCTCCTTTTTCTTCCTTTCTCTTTTTCCTTCCTTTCTCTTCCATTCTATTCTTCATTGCTTTATTTGTTTTCTTTCTTCTTTTTTTAAAAAGTGCCTGGCTTCTTAATGCAATCTCTTAATTGATTAATTTGTGTGTCATTATTGTCTTACTGCTGTACATTGTGGTGGTTACTGCTGACATATGTTTACTTGTAGATACCTATGAAGTCTGCATGGGCCTCACAATATGTATTATTGCTAATGGTCCTTCGTGTCCTACCTTTCAAAATGAGAGCAGTGTCATCCTATTTATTGCATGACAATGAGAACACAGGTCTAAAGTAGACACTCACTTCTCAGTGTGATTCATAAACAACCGACAAAACTGATCCTTGGGGTGCCCACAAGTTAACATTTGCTATACAAGTAATGGTGTATTTATACTTTATGTTCACTGGAACAGAACTGGGATACACTAGGGGCACTGCTTAAGTTACTTGGACTTTAAGTACCTTTATTGAACACCCTTATATTAGGCGGTAGCTCAGGATGGTATTTAATGACCAGAAGTAGCTCCCACTACAGAAAAGGCTGGAGACCCCTGATGTACAACATAAATATACATAAATTCACAATCCAATTGTTTTTTATAAATACAGACATATATACAGACAGACAGACACACACATATATATATATATATCCTCTCAAGACAATCCAAATTGGTGCGCTCTCAGGATCATGAACACACAATCCAAAGTAAAGATGCAACCAAGTTTATTCCACTATGCGTTTCGACTGCGTCCGCAGCCTTGCCGGACGCAGTCGAAACGCGTAGTGGAATAAACTTGGTTGCATCTTTACTTTGGATTGTGTGTTTGTGATCCTGAGAGCGCACCAATTTGGATTGTCTTGAGAGGATTATTTTGCCAGCGCGCTCCGCTGGCGTGTGCGCCACCTTCCACGGGTGTTTGCAATCCGGAAGGAGCAACGTTGTGTGATATATATATATATATAAAACAACAATACTTATCTAAGGTATCTGGACAAATTTCATGTGCACTCCCAACAGGTAATTTTCAAAGTTCATTTAATGCAGTGTGCTGCTCAATTAAATGAACGATGCAAATTACTTGTTGAGAGTGCAAGTGAAATCTGTCCAGATACCTTGGATAAGTATCGTTCTACATAATACTGGGGGTTCACACCCGGACACGCACTGCTCTTGGGGGCCGAGAGCTTCTGTGGAGTCCTTTGCTCAAGAATATATATATAAAGTGGTCCTTTAGCATGTATTGCTTTGTGGATGAAACAAATCAGCCTGAAGGAGTATCTTCTGGCAACTGGTAACCAGTGGAGTGCCCTTATGGCAGAGGAGATATGGGATTGTGACTTGTAGTAGTGATCTGGCAGCAGAGTTCTAATTTCTCTGTAATATTCTTATGGTTGATAAAGGTGAGCTGTGATTTAGAATATTACTGTAATAAAGTGTTGATAGGACAAGAGAGATCATCGTATCTACCTTGTGGAGGATCTAGGTGTGGGAAGATGTGTCACAGGATTTTCATGGTAAGTAAGCTTGACCTGGACAGCTTACCCATTTGGGCATTCATGGAGCGCTTGGAGTCCGTGGTAATTCCAAGGTTTCATACCTCCTTGGCTATTTTTGGTGGTGGCTCTAGATTGTCAGGCCAGGTGCAGAGAGGGTCATAACCTTTCCGGTCACCCCAGTTGAGTATTTCAGTTTTGGAGTCCTTCAGTTTTTGGCAGCTCCATTTGATCTATTGGACTTACTTCCCAGAGGCAACTGCAGATTTTGGAGTTTCTAATTTAAGAACATTCTGTGCGTTGTCTAGGTAGTTATAGCAGGTGAACTCAAAAGCATTAACCAGTTAAGGTAAGGATTCCATGTGGATGTTGAAAAGGAGGGGTGACATAATAGAGCCTTGTTTTTATGCTGCTGTGTTTTGATGAGCAAGGAGGAGTATGGATCACAAATGTTCTAATATGAAGGTAAGATGAGATTCAAGTGAGAACAGTAATCACTCTGCTGGCTTCTTCAAGTCATCCCAGATGAAGTTGGAAAGTAGGGGTTTTTCTTCAATGAATTATAACATCTGGGTGAAGAATGCTCTTTCTATAAGCTTGCGTAAGAATGGTCCATCTGCTATAGGTCTGTAAATGTTGAGGCCACGGGGCCCAGGTTGGTTTCTCTAATGATGGGCGTATGTATCACTTTTGTAAGTCTTCTGGAAAACCTTCTTTCATTAAGAAGTTGTTCGTCAGTGTTCTGACTGGAAAGGCAGCTGAAGTTGTTAGAAGAATGCTTTTGAAGATTTGTGGTGGACAAGGGCCAGAGGAGCAACCTACTTACCTGCTCACTTTGACAAGATCCAGAAATTCAGTTGGCGATAGTAGTGAAGTGACTGTTTTAACCTTCTGTTGGAGGGGTTTGTTGGAAAAGCGTTATTGCTGTTTGTTATTTCATGTGTATGAATCCAACATTTCTACTTTCGTTGTGTAATGTGTTAAAATTCCTGCGAAAAGGAATGGATTCCTTTGGCGTATGTAGAATTGCAAAATTCTGTGAGTATTTTTAAAAATCCTTGGTTGGGTCATTTTATGTCATGGACTCTGCTTGAGTAGTAGAAGTTTTGTGATTTGTTATCTTTTTTAAATCTGCATTCATCTAAGGGGCTTGCTTTCTTTTTTATGGTTTGATGTTTGTTGTGAGATTAACATATCAAAAGCTTCATGCAGCCATCCATAGAGTTTCTGAACTGAGTTCATTGTGTCCAGATCTGTGATGGAAGCAAGATGGCTGTCTAGGTCATCCAAATTCAACTTGTTCCAAGGTCAATATGTATTTGCAGGTAAACTAAGTTTAGCTGTGGGGAGTTGTGCTCTATCGTGTTGGAAGTCAAACAGGTGGTGATCTGACTATATGACTGGAGCAACCCTTTGGAATAAGGTGTTTTGTAATGTGTATGGGTTTGGGATTGAGCCAATGTAGATTGAGCATGTGTAGGTCAGTAAGGATTGTTCTGGAGTGGAGCGTGTTAGGTTTGTCAAACTATATGTTGAGGTCACCAAGAATGCATAGGTTTTAGTATTTTGCAAGTAGGTTTGAAACTATGTCTAGAAAGGGGTCTAGGAATGTTCCATTGCTAGGTGGTGGTCTATAGAGAAGGAGAAAGTTACAGGAAAAGGTTGAGGTAGGGCTGGATCTGACAAGCAGGGCCTTACAACTTTGTAAGGAAACATCCTTAGCTTTGGTAAGAGTTATTGTTTCCTTTAATATGATGGCTAAGTTCCCTCCTCTTTGCTTATATGATTTTGTGTAACAGTTTGATAGCCTGGCAGAACAGTTTCATGCAATGCGGGAGCCATGTGTTTCCCCAGCCATGATTTAGTTATGACGAGTAAGTCAGATTCTGTATCTGTCAATAGGTTAAAGATGTGATATTTGTTTTTGGACATAAAATGAGTATTTATTAATAGGCAGTTTAAAGGAATTGATTTTAGAAATGGAGTGATTTTGTGCTATAGGAGAATGAGTAATGCTATTGGAGGTTGTAGGTGGTTTGCTATTGGTGATTGTGTCTGATGTAGCAGGTCAGAAATTGAGTTGTTTTGGGTGTCATTGTCCTCTTACAACAGGCTTAAATGGCATTTTGTAGCGTCATTGTATGTAAGTGGTGGGGAGTAGGGTTGAAATTGAGGTGATGGGCTGTGGACTTCTCTTTGAAAAGTAGCTTTATTATGTGGTAGACAAGGGGAAGTGAAGTTTGGAAGACTGGTGTGGAGTGGCTTTCTTTTGCATATGTCAAAGGTGGAAAGGATATGGTTGAAAGGTGTTGGTGGAACATGAGGGTCTGCTTTATGGCTCTGAATTCTGCAATGGATGATGGACGTTTGACTGCTGAGTGGTCGGTGTCTTCATTGCTTGAAAACTGGGATGTGGAGATGGGTGAGAATATGTGCTAATTGTGTTGGCATTAGGTGCATAGTGAATGCTTGTTTGTATACTGGGATGGATGGGAGATTGGTAATGTCTGAGCTGTTTTACAGAGAAATGTTATGTGGGTACTTGGGCTTGCTTTGGTTGGTTAATATTGTGTGATATTGGTGTAGTGACTTGAGATGTTTGAATGTGTTGGAGGGGTGGTGTGGAGGTTGTAGGAGTGGTGAGGTAGGGCTGGTTTGGGTGCTAAAGGAGAGTCTCCAGGGAGTGTGAAAGGGGATAAACATAGGTCAGAAGGGTTAGTTGAATAGTGAGTAGGGGGAAGAGGTAGGTTTATTGGTGGAGCAGAGTGTTGACAAAGTGTTGTACCAGGCATCGGGTGGCAAAAAGAGGGGAGTTGTGTAGGGGGAGGGTAAGATAGAAAGTTGAGAGGGCTGGTATGGACAATATCTAGAGTTGGCAGAGGGTGGTGGAAGGATTTAGGGGTATATTCACAAGAACGTGCGCTATACATCTCCAAAAAAGCTTAACACAACTTTACACATCGCAGTCTATCGCGGGAAAATAACCCTGTGTTAACGTGGAATTAACAACACAGCGGTACCATGCGATAATCTCCCGAAAACGTGGCCAATGTCCGCGATACAACCACCGCGACAGAGATAAAAACACAAACCCCAACGCGTGAAAAGTCGCGATGGGCCCAAACGCGATAAGAAAACAGTGATAACCAGCGAGAGGCCAGCAATACCCACGCGTAATGCGGGAAAAAGCACAAGAATAGAATACGTAAAATGCCACTAAAAAGGAAATGAACTGCGGAGTACCACGGATGCACCCTGACCGACTGCAGAGGACAACATTAACCCCACAAGCCCCACGGAGGAACAGCCAGGAATCCAGGGGTCGTGGAAGGGCAATGAGAAGAGGAAGAGGAAGACGGGGTACAGTCTGCCGGAAAATCCGATGAACGTCACGGATGAGATAGAACACCACCACCAACTGTACGTCACCTCCAACATGTCATTGGCAACAAAGAGGCAAAGATGGCACACTATCTTGGACCATGTCAATGCCGTCGCAGTGCCGAGGAGGACAATGGAAGAGGACAAGAGGTGCTGGATTGATGTGAATGGCAAAACCAAGCGGAAACTCGCTGCCAACTTGAAAGCAGCAACGCCCTTTGGAGGAGGGGGGCCAGCAGAACACCAGGAGCCGAATGACATGGAGAAAATGGTGGCCACAGTCATCAGTCGGGTGACGGTGACAGGAGTTGGGGATCCGGACACTGCTCAACATGACCCGACACTACATCAACAGGGTGCGTACCGACCAGGGAGTGGGGGGACGGGGGGAGATGGGCACAATGGCACACATGCACAATTAAGCAGAGCACACTGCACACCCACAATGACTCTGGATCATGTCCCTGATCCCACAGGAACACTTCAGCACACACACAAACACCAAGTAGCCCCACGTCCACCATGTGCCCAAAGGGGCCCCCACCGAACACATCACCAATCACACAACCAACACATGCACATGTGCGAAACACAGCAAACATGCATATACGTCAGCCACACTGACAATGCAAGAGACACCACATGATGAGTAGCATGGCTGCAGTCCAATCATCATGACAATGTGCACAGTGCGGACCACAACCGGAAAGGAGCAGGTCACACTCGGACACATCCACCTGCACAAACAACCCCTGACGCCAACAACACATCTGCGGACAAACCATGCCCAAGTGTCACAACTTGACAAAGAGCACAAGTTACCCAAGTCTGCAACATCTCAGCACTGTAGAAGCACAGAACTGAAAGGCACACCACATGAAAGGGATAAGTGGCAGCCAAATCAGAGCTGCAGGAGCGACTCACCCACCGTGCAGCATACGCACATAAGAATAAGGGCACCTCGACATTGACAACATCGTGGTACAAACAGCAACACCTCCACAACAGAACACAGGACACAACTGGTGCCCCATATGTGCACAACATGGCCAATCACATCTGGCATAGCAGGAAACTGTGACATGACAATGTACGAGTACAACCTGTAACCTGCAATTATTTTTTATTCCCACATGCTGTGCCGGTGGACATTTTGTACTGTCCCATCATTGCCAGGGACGGTCACAATGTGACGTGCTCATGTGAAGAAATTGGCAATGAGGGTGTTCCTACGGGCTATTCCTGCCGCAGCTGCAGTGAGATGTGGGCCACCTGCCCCATCGTCCTCATCATCGTCCGGTGCTTCTGGCACTTGGTTCCATGGGGCATTTGTGCGTACACAGATGTTGTGCAACACACAACATGCAATGATCTTGCACACGATGTCTGGGCTGCACAGGAGCCTTCCACCTGTGATGTCCAGGCACCTGAAACGTGACTTCAACACGCCAAATGTGTGTTCCACAATGCCCCTGGTGCGTATGTGGGCCGCATTGTACTGCCTCTGGGCGGGTGTGTTCGGGTCTCGGAGGGGTGTCATCATCCAAGGGCAGAGTGCATATCCTTGATCACCTGTGACAGTGCAGAGAGAAAAGAGTCAATACTTGGTTCGGCATGATGCGTTGGCAGGCCCACTAGTCCAGTGACGCCTGTTCTGGCTGTGTTTGGGGTGAGTGTAAGCCAGCCCTCAGGGAGTGGTTGGTGCTGGCAACAACTACAACAGTCATCAGGCACTCAGAAATGCAATGTTCGACCAGCAAGGGCCCATGACTTGAGTTGAGTCCGGGGGGTACAGAGTTAGTGCCCCCCGGATGCACAACGGCCGACACGGGCCTACCGCCACGGGACGCTGACTTGTGGGGCACTGGGGTAGGGTCATGAGAGCAGAGCAGGGTCTCGTAGGTATCAAAGGTGGTTGTCGCGGAGTGTCTCGGGGGAGAGTGGAAGGTGTACCCCCAGGGTATGATGCAGAGGGCACATACCAGCTGTGTCCGGCAACATGGCGGATATGAATGCCACAGACTCATGCCAAACACCAAGTCCGTACCTGCCAGTTGCTGATGACAACACCCAGGCCACAGGCTCAGACACCAACAATGGTCTGCCGGAGGCTGACCGTGACTCACGGCGCACAGGGTTAGTGGCACCAGGTCAGTCCTTGCTAGTGGTCGGCCTCCTCCGTAACGGAGATCCGTTTTTCCACCGGACTGAACCGCATCTTCCTCTCACTCCTCTCCCTGCGTTCACTGGCATGTACTCTGCCATTGATTAATCAAGACTCAGTTCTAGATGTGGGACCGACTGGACTGCAGTGTAGGCCGGCTGCAGCAGTGGAGTATGTCAACGAATAAGGACTGCTGGGGGCATGTGTCACGGAGGACAGCGATGGTCTGAAGAGGCTGCCAAGGTCGCGGGCATGGGGCTTAGAGCTTGCAACGGCACATGGCGGGCCCTCTTTGACACACGCCGGTGTCGGCAGGTGAGCAGTGCGGCCTGGGTGTGCTGGGGCGGGCAAGCCGGGTCTGGGGATCAGCGGCCTGGGGTGCAGCAGGCGCACAGGGTCGCAGGCCCCACTGCTCACGGTGTCGGCCTCGTGGTGGGCTGAGAGGCGCCGCCCTGGCAGTCATGTTGGCCATTCCGGGAGAGCACCACGCTCAGCGCCACAGTGTTTTTATCCACACCCCTGCGCAGGCCTGGCGTACGCCGGGCCAACCCACTACGCTCACGCACACAGGGGGGGATGCAGCAAGCGACATTTCTGTGATCTACCCCACAGCCTGAGGTGACATGGTTGCGTCCACTGTCCACTACTCTCCGGACACCAGCAGTTAATGTCTGCATGGACATATCTGTGGTTTGCATACCCAAGTCTGTCCGGCACAATCACGCCACACTTGTGGTTGTGTACATCCCCATTCATGGGTCACTTGCCTCCTTCGCACATGCCTGCTTTCCGCCTCTCAACACATTCAGCTGTTGTGTGGCTGTGGTGCCATGATGTAGCTGGCTTGTGTACATGGGAAGCCCAGGATCCCAATGGAGTTGTGTTGTTGTGTCTGGTAGGTGGGCATGTTGATTGACATGTTGTATGTGGTTTTGTCACGTGTGCATTACCACAGTTGTGCGTTGTGCGATGGTGGATTTGAGGTGTGTGGTGTGTTGATTTGGTACTTACCAACGAGCAGTGCATTTCCATAGGTGCCATCCTGGAAGCGCTGGTTGATGATGGACTGTCGGAAGATGTAGGAATCGTGCACACTGCCTGGGTAGTTTGCAACGACATTGGTGAACATTCCCCGGTGGTCCACTCTTGCCTGCACATTGATGGAATGCGTGTGCTTTCTGTTGTGGTAGATGTGTGCAGTGTCTGCAGGGGGCACAAGTAGGACATGTGTGCAGTCCATAGCCCCCAACACGTGAGGGAATCCAGCTATGGCGTAGAAGCCTTGCTTGGTCTCCAGCTGTTCCTGCGCAGTGTGGGGGAAGTGAAGGTACTGGGGTATGAAGCTGATGATGGCATCCAGGACAGGTGTGATGGACTTTGATAGGGCTGGCTGTGAGACTCCTCTGACTCTGGCAGTTGTTGGCTGGAAGGTACCAGAGGCCAACATGTGCAGCACAGCCAGCAGCTTTGTTGTTGGTTGTCCGCTGTGTTGGGACCGTCAGCCTGTGGCCGATGTGGGTCATGATGTGGAGGATGGTTGTCCTTTTGAGCCTGTAGTGGGCAATGACTTCCTCGGCGTTAGGTCTGTGAGACTAGTGCGTTTTCGGTAGGTCCGCTGTCTTACTCTGCGCTGCCTCTGTGGTAGTCCCGGGGGGGTGCCGGTCCGGGTCCTGGGGGTGGTGGCGGTCCTGGGGGTGGTGGCGGTGGGTGTTGTGGCCCTGTTGGGACTCCAAGCTGCATGATGAGTAGCTCCATGGCGTCGGTTGTTCTTCGGGTGTGGCTGTGGGCGGGGCTCCGTTGCCTGCTGCAGGTAGTCGTCCTGCTTAACACCAGCAATTGGCAGGTGTTAAATCCCTGCTGCTACCGCGGCTTATCGCGTGGTTTTGACTCGCATCGCAGATCTGGCAGTTTGTTGTGAAAGTGGTGTAGTGCTGTTTTCGTGAGTTTTTGCACGAGAACGCCTACTCTGCATCTCATTAGGGTTAGTTGGTGGTGTCACCCGCGGCAGTTATCGCAGGAATACTGGCGATGTCTGCAGTTTGCACCCACTTGTGAATGGGGCGATAAATCTATCTCCTCTTTTGATGCGCTATAGTGCCGATAACTCGGCGATAAGTCCTTGTGAATATGCCCCTTAGTGTGAAAAGGCAAAGGGTGTGTGAAATTGATGGGAGTATATATATGTGGGGTAATGGCATAGGGTGATAGGTTTTTGGATTTGGGTTCAGTACAGAGTTGTGGTTTGTGTAAAAGTAAAAGAGACCTTGACTTGATGTAGGGGTAGAAGGGTATGTAGGAGTATTTTGTAGAGCTGGATATTGTTTGGTCTGAGAAGGTTGGCTGGAGTGACCCTGTTTGCTGTAGATGTTTGTTTGTTGATAGATTGTCTGCATATTGGTTGTTGTGAAGGTTTTGTGCTTGATTTGAATAGGTGGAAAAATGGGTAGCATTTCTGGCCCTAGTCCAGAACTGGCTGGAACAGGCCCAAACGATGTAGAGTCAGAATATCGATGTGGAAATATCGAGTTGCATGAATATCGAGTCAAGAATATCGATGGTGTAAAATATCGAGGTAAGTTTTTTCGTTGTGAAAAATATCGATTTTTGTGTAATTTAGAAATATCGATTTTGAAAATATCGATGGCAAAAATATTGTTGTAAATAATATCGACTGTTTGAATTTTTTTGTTTTTGTTCAATGTTTATTTTTTTATTATTTTGGTAGTAGTTATTTTATATGTTAAATTTTTTTTTAATGTCAAAATGTTTATTTTTATTGTATTTTCATTTATTTTTAGGAGCGGGATGTTGGGTTTATAGGGGATAAGGGTGGGGAGTAATTTAAAAATATTTGTTTAAAGTTATAATTATTTTTTATATTTTATGTAAAATTTTAGGAGCGGGATGGGTTTATAGGGGATAAGGGTGGGGAGCAATTTAAAAATATTTGTTTAAATTTTTCATTATTTTTTAAATTTTATGTAAAATTTAAGGGGCATATTAGCAACGATTTGCGATAATTATCGCAAAGCGCGCTTAGCGCTGTTTTTTTTATCGCCGGCTATCGCTGGATTTCATCGCCGAGATAGCGCGTTATTAGCAACGCTTATCTCCAAGGTGATAAAAAATCCAGCGATAGCGGCGAAATGCGAGAATATCGCAGGAAATCCTGCAATAAAACTTCAGCGATAGGGGAATCCTTGATGAAAGGCCATGGTGGACTTAGCCTCACAATCAACCTCCCATTGAGAAAATAGGTAAGTCAAGTTTTTAGCAGGTGTTAAATTCCAGCAACAATCGCGGTTAGCGCGACTTTTTTTATCGCTTCGCGGGCATTGATAATAGGGGGAAGTTGTGTTTGCGACTGTTTGCAGTTGCTTTTAGTTGGGAACGCCTACTTTGCATGTCATTAGCGATAATTATCGCTGACATGCAAAGCGGCAACAAAACGGCTGCTATCGCCATTAAGCTTGCTAATAGGCAAAAAGTGCCGCTAAAGTGGCGATACTGCCCTATATGCCCCTAAGAGCGGGATGTTGGGTTTATAGGGGATAAGGGTGGGGAGTAATTTAAGAATGCTGATTTAAAATAAATTTTAATTAAAAAAAATTATTGGAAGATCTAAATAATTGTTTTACATTTAAAATTTAAAATTATATATTTTTTTTAAATTTTGAAGTTTTTTGGGAGCAAATATTTTAATGTAAATTGTATAAAATATTTCAAACATATTTTTAATTTAAAACATATTTAAATAAATATGTGATGGGAAAATTATGTTGATATCTATTTATATATTATTTTTTATTGTTTTTGTTTTTTAAATGGTTTAAGTATTAGTAAATTGTTTTCTTTTATTTTGAAAATTTAGAATTTTAAAATTTTAAAACATTTAACGGAAATTTTGAATTTAATATTTATAATGTTTTTATTTTTGTAAGACGGGGTATATCATTTATGATCAATTTAAAAAAATTATGATATTGTAATTTATAATATTTTTTTATTTATTTTTTTAAAATTATTTTGACAAAATCTATTATGCACTTTAATAACAATAATACAGCAAGGGGCAATGCCGCCGATATGCCCGTAAATATGGGTAAGGGGACGTCTTCCAGGCAAGCCCCAGAATCACTACCACTAGAACCACTAACTTTGGGGGATTCGAAGCGTGTAGGAATTAATTCTGAGGATCTTCCAGGAAAGTTGGGTCCTAAAACTTTAACAGTACCTATAAGGCCCTCATCCAATCCCTCTTTTGTAGATATTGACAGAGCAAACCAGGAGAAGGGAATAAATGTTCGGACTCTTTTATCTACCCAATTGAGTAATGGCTATCCTACCACATCTCAAAATCAAATCAGGCAACAGCCAGAGCAGGTCTCTTTAGATTTATCACCAGAAGTTACTCCATACACGATAGTTTTGGCAAATGTCCCTAAACTCCCGGTAGAAGCACCAGAAGCCTGGGATGCTTCGAGGAATAAATCTCTATATTGATTGGGTACAAAACTGATGTCCTTTTTGCCGAATTTAAGATGGCTAGAAGAGTTAGTTGGGGCTGTAAAGCTCACAAAATGCTTCCAGGAGATTTTGTGGTTTTAACATTTAAATCTCCACACCTAGTGCAAAGTATTCTGAGAAGAGCCGGGGAACCATTTTATAATGACTCAGGGCATCAACATTGTACCGTTACGCTACTTTTATCAACCGCCAAAGGAACAGTTTAGTAGACCCATCAGCAGGAATTACTCGCATATGGCACACTATAGATACAACGTTCCAGTCAGTAATCGTTTTGATAGTCTTCAAACTCTAGAAGAAGTAGACTGACTAAACAAAGAAATTGTTTCACACATTACACAAATTGAGGAATGTAGTCAAATCACGATAATTGAGCCAGAAATACGTAGAACTGATCCCGGCTCAAGTCATGATACAGCAAAAAAGCTGGACTCGTTAAAAATATCCTCAAATAACAGTTACCGGGTTGCCAGGAATATGCACACGGATGAGGGTACTATAGCCACCGAAGTTAAGAGCTCGAACCCTGTAACACTCTCTATTCCTCTGGTATCCTCCGATAATGCCAAAGTTGCAAACATCATAGTAAGTAACAACTCAGACCTCTGCCATCTTGTTTTTTGGAGTATCTCAGGCATACGCTCAAAGCTTGCTAATCCGTTATGGTTGGACTTCATATTGTAGTTTAACATAATGTGTTTTCAAGAAACCTGGGCAGAGGATATTGTGCATATTATTGGTTATAGAACTTTTCATACTACAGCCATACCAGTGGATCGTGGAAGGTCTAAGGGTGGGTTATCTACATATGTTTCAAATCTGGTGAATGTGAGAAAAATAGAATTGAAAAAGTGGAAAAATATTATCAATTAATTGTATTTCATACTGACAGGTTGCATTGTATTGTTTTGATAAATTTTTACAATAATGTGCCTTCTGAACAGATTGGGGTGGTAATGAGAAAATTAGAAAATTACTTAAAATTCACTCAAAATGATAGTGCAAAAGATATGTTTATAATTTGGGGCGGGGACTTTAACTCTGCTCTATGTCCAGAATATGGGGGGGGGAGTGTGCAGGTTTAAGTCTGAGGACGGGAATAGTTATAGGCATTTTCCACATAAAAAATACAGGGAACTCCTAAATGAAGTAATGTTTGGATTTGATTTGGGGCTTGCCAATGAGTTATGCATGCCGCCTGTCAGGCACACTTTCAATTGAAGAGGATGCTTTTCGATCATAGATTATATATTGATGTCAAATAGACATTCAAATAGAGTCAAGTCTTTTACAACTCACAAAAACGCCCTGAGTGACCATTTTCCATTAAGGGGCCGATTCCGATCCCGGTTGGAAACCGTACCGACCGACACGGACCGGGACTGGAGTCCGACTGACACGTACACGCGCCGTACGACCGGCCGAGTACGATGCAATTCTAGTGAATCACAAACGACTCGCACGGAGCACAATCCGCACGACCGAAACATACGGAAAATCGTGATTCGGCCGTAAACTGACCGGGAACCATTCCGAACGACACGGACCAGGAATGGGTCCGACCGACACGTACACGAGCTGTACGTCCGGCCCAGTACGATGCAATGCGTGTGAAATACGAACGACTCGCACGGAGCACAATCCGCAAGACCGAAACGTACGGGACATACTGACTACCACGTAAAAGAGCCCGTCACGACCGACTCGTACGCGAACGCTGCAACATAGCATAATGTCAGTGTGACAGACTCGGATTAGCCCGCAATTGCCGCTGTAAGCGTCCGTCCCGGACAACTGAACGTGTCCGTCATGCTCACCAAAATGACATAGAAACAAACTGAAAAAGACCAAACATGCATTGTCAAAGTCAATAAATAAAAAAAATAAAAAAATGGAACAAAGACACACCCACAACTCCACCTACATAAAGGGCCAAAATGCCTACCATGATCCTTTGCAAATTCCACACATATGACAGCAGAGAACACCACCACCCTGCACTCAGAGACACTCTCACAACTCATCCCCCACACAACCTTTACACCATTTGCACCTCTCAAAAACACACTCACAAACACCCAGATAAACTGACACCCACTCACCCTCACTTTCACCCTCGCATACACATCAATCTCCACAACCACCCATCACCATGCCCCAAAGAAGAATCCAAAGTTCACAGATAGTGAGTTGTAAGTCTTGGTTGATGAAATCCTCAGAGTAGAGCCACATTTATTTGGCACATTGGTCCAACAGACCCCCATGTCACAGAAAACAAAGATGTGGGAGAGGATTGTCGACAAGGTGAACGCACAAGCACCTTGCCTGCGCACAATGGAGGATATCCAGAACAGGTACTACGATGTGCGAAGGAGGGTCAAGAAGCTGATTTCCAGAGACCATGCCCTGAGCCAGCGGACCGGCGGTGGCCCTCCTGCAAAACCAACGCACTTCACTTCCTGGGAGGAGAAGGTGCGGGCCATCCTTCCACCGGAGGGCATCCATGGATTAACTGGAATACCAGAGCCTGGTGAGTACATAACCAACTAGCCAATATTGCGAGGCAATATACACACAGGCATGCTACGGGGGGATTACCTGGGCTCTGTGGGTGAAGGAGGACCTGCAATGACTCCAAATACTATCAAGTCTGGCTCAACACACACCTTCTCAGCCAGAACAAATAGCACCCTTGGGACTAGTCACCCTGAAAGTAAATGCCCTGGTAAGATGACTGACACATGGGCCTGATGTATGAATTGGCTGCAAGTCTCACATAGGCACTGGCCCCCCCAAACACGATCACACCCACAGCCATTGCAACTGTATGTTTCCACTCACTGTCTGGGGAAGCAGTGTCTCAGGGGTGCCCCCTTGCCTGGCTGTGAAGGTGTGTGGGTTACATGACAATTGGGTAGATGCAGACATAGCACATATCAAAACACACACACAAAGCTACATATACATCATTGACAGGGGACATATGACAGTGAATGTAATGGCCACAGCAAGATAGCCGACACTGTTGCATGGTGTCATGTACACAAGGTGCTGTTGTGAGCTGCATTCCACTCCTACATCATGCAGCATTGTCAGCATCCTTGACACAACACTCCCCTCACTGTCATTGACACTTGCAACACAAGGAGTAACCTTGACTGGGTAGGAGGAGCCATATAACTTACAGCAGCATAACTCAAGCACACAAACCTCTGGCCCTCACTGTCATGAGCATTGAAAATCAAGAGAGCTGCCTTGGTTAACTCCTCTTTCCATGGAGGACATTGACAAGATAAATGACGTTATCACGTACAAAGCTCAGCAGAAACATCATTTGCTACGGTAACACCATCACATGTGTGCAACGAGATGTAAACCAGGAACACGTACATCAATATGGTAGCCCACAAGAGATCTCAGACATACCAGACTGTGACCATGTTGTTCCGACACACCAATGTGACTCAAATAAACATGCACAAAGGCCAGCACACATGCCCCAATCTTGCAACACATCGTAAGAGGAAGTGCACGTATGTCCTTGTTAAAGCACAAATGATGATAAGGAAAACACACCTGTGTCAGGCACGAGATAGCACTTGAGCAGCAGTGGCCATGTACAGTACTTGAATCAATACATGAGCTGACCACGCACACAGCTTCAACTGCCCATCAAAACGTTTCAGGTTGCCATGACAATGTGCTTAAGCAATATAGACCTCTGTCTGTGACAATGGAGGACAATGCAATGTACATACACTCATCATGAAGTACAGTAGCAACTGTAATGTGAGTGATCTGTTGATGTGTGCTGAACCCCAACATACATTGTGTGTCTCTTCCACCCACAGGGGATGCTGGGGACACTGCAGGGACC
Organism: Calotriton arnoldi; assembly: GCA_963921515.1. Lineage (NCBI taxonomy): Eukaryota > Metazoa > Chordata > Amphibia > Caudata > Salamandridae > Calotriton > Calotriton arnoldi. Next base: position 92,551 of record CAWUFW010017091.1, read on the forward strand.
GAAGAAGGATCCCAGTCCCAGACTCTGGTTGACCCTGATCTCTCTGGTTTGTTTAATGATTGATGTAATGACTCAAATATCCGTTTATAATTTCATTTGAAACCTTAGTGACTTATTGCTGTGCGCTGTGCGTAGGAACGATGTTTCTACGTTTCCTCACACTATAGTTTTGCTCGCAGGGCCACAGGCAGGGCCCCCAATTCACAGCAGCATGCATTGAAACAAAAACACTATTGCACTAAACCAGTGATAAAATTCATTAATTTGGAGTGAAGGTTGGAACCCGTTTTTCTTCTCTTAGTTCAACATCTGCAAACACACCAATGACCTCTGCCGACATGGACAGACCAAGGCAACAGAACACCGATGGCACAGCTACACAGGGCACCCTGGAGGTGAGGGACAACACCACCAGTGCCAACACAGAAGGGGGCCCAGTGTCATCTGTGCCTGCCACGGCAGGTCCTGCCCGTGTGGGCAGGGGTGGTGTGAGGGTGGGCAGACTGAGGCCACGGCCTGCAGATGGGGCTGGACTGCAGGATGATCCACAGTTGGGACGCATCATATATGCGTACCAGGAAAGCACCGGAGGATTCGGCCAGGTAGTGGGGATCCTCAGGGACATTAAACAACAGCAGGCTGCCCATCATGCCAAATTGGACTCCCACATGTCCCGGGTGGAGACACACATGTCCCGAATGGAGTCCAAAATGGACAATATTGATGAACTCACGGCGGTGCATAGGGACATACTCACATGCCTCCGCCAGATAGCTGACAACATGACCACACCTCCCTGTGTGCCCACTACATCTGTTGCCACTACATCTGCAACTGCCACAGGGAGGGATGAGGACTCTGGCGGAGAGTCCCTGGCAACGCAGCAGCCTGCACTCAAGGGTCCCCCTGAAAAGAAGAAGAGGGGTCGTCCGCAGAAGGACAAGTGAGAGGCAGATGGCCATGCATACCCCCCAGGAAGTGAATACATGTTCCAGACATCCTCCATTGTGTGCAAAGCGTTCACCTTGTTGATTGTCGCTAAACTCCCACACATGTGATGGAGGGTCTAAGTTGGACCAATGTTTCAAATGACTGTGGACTTTACTCTTGAAATTTCATGTACCAACACTACCAACTCCTCTGTGAACTTTGGATTCCTATCGCACTGTACAGCACTTTCATTTACGTATACTATTCAAACACATGCATGTTAATAAATTCACAATCACACAAAACTTGCTTCTGTTGTGACTTAAACTTGGTTTGTGTCATAGAGATGATGACCTGCTAAATGAATACTGTGCATGAAAACTACTACAGCAATGTAAACACAGTTATGTGAGTCATGGTGATGTGACACATATGAGGGAGACACACCACTATGTCAACACAACACATACTTACCATGGCCATCTAACTCATCGCCTACACTTCTGTGAACTGAAAATACAGTGGAATGCACATACACAACACCCACCCTGAGTCAGTGGCAATCAGCCCACAGGTACAGTATGCAAATGATTGTCGGATGTGTGGACACAGACAAAGCACAGTCCAAAGTGACGCACAGGTTTAATACGCAATCACTACCTGTGAACTCCACAACAGATGGAAGGTAACCTCACGTAACAGTGAGCACAAAGTAACCAAGTGGTAAACAATGAAAGTCCAGGGGTGTGTGGCACATCATCGGTTTGACAACAACAACTTGCACTCTGTAACAGGAATCCTTGTTTCGGGGGTCACACGTGACCAAACAACAACCAAAGGACCCTGTGAAGGACATACATACAACACTATTAATATCACAAAATAACAGCAAACATCTCCAAAACACATGCCAAACACAAATCTTAAGATACGTGAACACAACCTAGTAATCATGTCAACACTGTTTGGGAGTACATACTAACTTAAAGGACACATCACTGCAAGCATCCGGTCAAGTAGCACACAGCCACACATATGCAGCAACATTGCACCACCTACACATATCAGGCCATGCCAAAAAGTAGACAACACATCACTGTATACTCACAATCATGTGAAAAAGTTGTTGATGAGCTGTGTCTGAACATCCCCCTCACCCTCATCATCACTGGCAACATGACCCAGAGCAGGATCCCCCACGGCTGGCGGCTGTCGGTCATCATCATCCTGGATGAGAGCCAACTCCTCCCTCACTGCTAGGTTGTGTAGCATGCAGCACACAATTATGATTTTGCACACCTTCACAGGCGCATATGGGAGGGTCCCTCCAGTCCTGTCCAGGCAGCGGAATCTGCTTTTTAGTAGACCAAATGTCCGCTCTATCACTCTCCTGGTCCGCCCATGTGTCTCATTATAACGTATCTCCGCCGGTGTCACAGGGTTCCTGAGGGGTGTCAGCAACCACAGCATGTTTGGGTATCCGGAGTCACCTACATACAAACAAACAAACATTTTATGGGTCTGAAAAGAGGTTGAATTATTTTTTTAACAAAAACTCACAAGGGAAACAGATATTACCCACCAACAAGCCAGGCACGCTGGTTCTGCAGCTGTGATATCATCGTTGGGATCCGACTAGTCCGCATGATGTAAGCGTCGTGTGCTGAACCAGGGAAACGTGCACACACATGTGATATCGTCATGTCCAGCAGACATACCACCAGGGCATTAATGGAGTGAAAATGTTTTCTGTTCCGGTATGTCTGCTCATGTGCTTGTGGTGGTACCAAAGCCACATGTGTTCCATCTATGGAGCCTATGACATGTGGCATCCTTCCCAGTGCATAAAAGTCACTCTTTATGTCAGTGAATTGTCCTGGTGTTGGGAATTGGATGTACCGGTCCAGGAAATGCAACATCGCCTCCAAAACATCGCGAAGCACACGGCTGAACATGACCTGTGACATCCCACCAGCAGAAGCCACAGTGTACTGGAAGGTGCCGGTGGCAAAGAAGTGTAGGGCTGCCATCACCTTCACCTTGGGGGTCAGCGCTGATGGATATGTCCGGCCAGGTTGTAAATGTGGGGCCAACTGCTCTGCCAACACCTCAATTAGTGGTCTGGTGAAGCAGTACCGTCGGATGCAGTCACGTTCAGCCATGGTTGCAAGGTCTGGGAACGGTCTATGGACAGCTGGTCTCCTGCAGTACATAGTTGAGCAAAGAAAGATTGTCAGTTCCCTTACATATGTGGCAATGACCATGCTAAATATCACATGCTACATCATAGCAAGACACAATTACTTGATGTGTGTGCTGTTGGGCATGGACACATATGTCAGCTATGTGCCCCTCACCTGACATCTCAGCTCAACATGGTTACACAACAAGTGCAATGCTGCGCCGTGAACAATTTATGGGGTCTGTCACAGTACATCTGCACAAATGTCACATACCAAACACACACTTCAGTGACTAGTAAGGATAGATGTGTTCCCCACATGACAGGTGCTTTTTCAGTCTCACACACACAAGGATCTTGTAGTGCCACAAGGACACTGTCATGATGTAGCGTCTGATGTACACGTACCAACACACCCATGAAACCCACATGATGTGCTCCCAGATTTGTTCGCAAGGCATACATGGATGTCTGTGACACACAGACACAACAGCAACTCACATGGCCAAATCACATGGATGTTGTAAACGATTGACATCTACCACATACAATCAGAGACATGTGTGTAGCACAATACGCACATACTCTGGATTAACCACACAATGGTAGCTCTGGGACACCCTGTGACACACAGTCCATTTCACCTATGAGTCAGGGTGTATGTAACATGTCATCACACAATGTGCACCTTGAACTGTGTACAGGCCTCGGGGTTTGATCTGCAAAGTTGTCACTCACAGTAGTGATGTGCCTCACACACAATGGTTTTTGTCACCATTAAACATGGCACAACCTGGGAGTGTGTGCCACTAAGTTCCCTGTCCAATATGACATGTGGAGCCATATACCCACACATGCTATGAAGCCTGAAATGTTATCCATATACTGTGTGACAGGCTGTATGTTTGTTGTAGAGCACCGGAGCCCCTGCCAAGATATTGTGTGTGGCATCCTTTGGCTATTGACTGTAATGGTGACAGACGTGGGTGAGATATCAAGAGACGCGTCGTTCACTTAGGGTCCGAGCCGGGCGCACGCATTGGCTCTTGACTGCAATGGAGACGGATGCGTGTGAGTTTTAAAAAGACGCGTCGTACATTTACGGGCCGAGCCGGGCGCACGCATTGGCTCTTGACTGTCATGGAGACGGATGCGTGTGAGTTTTAAAAAGACGCGTTGTACATTTACGGGCCGAGCCGGGCGCACGCATTGGCTCTTGACTGTCATGGAGACGGACGCGGTTTTGATACTTGTACGAATCGCGTTCAAAAAATTCTGTTGGCACCCAACAACAATGTATCAAAGTCAATGGTGTCATGATGGGGAATATTTGAACAATGCAGAAGGCATGTACGAAGCGTGCAATGCAATGGATTGGCCAATTTCATAAAAAGCGAACGTCTCGGACCTATCGCTTTTGACGCATGGGACAGACTCTGCCTCTGCAGCACAGATATAAGGCTGTCTGTTCCCCAGAGACTTCACTTGCCTGCACTACATGCTACAGGATTACATCTACCACTACCACTGCTGCTGTCTCTGCATCCTCTGGGTACTGCAATGGCACGTACTGTGGAGAGGGCCCCAGCATTCACTGAGGAGGAGAACCAGGCCCTGCTGGACAGCCTCCTGCCACAGTGCAGCAAGCTGTATGGGAAACCAGGGGAGCAGGTGAGTGTGCAGTCCACTGCCTTTCTAATTGTGCATGTTGTCTGACTAGCACTACTAGCATTGTGTTCACCAAGGGCACGCATGCTCACTGAGTAATTGTAAGTCTCCAAGTGTGTAGGTACAAGTAATGTACAGGTGCAGTTTCTAAGAAATAGCATTTTGTATTTGCTTTGGATTAACATGCACTGTTATCATGTTGTCAATGCTGGCTTGCACACAGGACAACTGCCCATGTCCATAGTTGCACTCCCTGTTTCCATCATATGCCCTTCAGCAAATGACATGTATGTCCAACTGTGTGATGAACAGACATGCTGCATGTGTGGCAATGCTGTCTAACTTTGTCATCCATGCAGGTTGATGCCCATCAGAAGCAGGAGATTTGGCAGACCATTGTCCGGGCAGTAAGATCTGTGGGGGCCTTCAAACGCTGCATCCGCCTCTGCCAGAAGAGGTGGCAGGACCTTCATGGCTGGACCAGGAGGATAGCCAGAGTCCAGCTGAAGCTGTCGCCTCCACGCAGACGGGGCGGACGACGGACACTGACCCCCCACATGCTCCGGATACTGACGGTGGTCTTCCCTGACCTGGATGGGCAGTTGAAGGACAGACAGCAGCAAGGAGGGGGTAAGTTCATGCCTTTTTGGTGAGCTATGTCTAACATGCAATTTGCACCCCTTCAGCCTGGTAACACTCCCACAGTTCGACTGTCTGCTGAGACAACACTCATGTGGCTAAATTTGGTGATGCCCCATTCTCATCTGATAACCAGGTGTGTCCCTTTCGGTCTGTGACTTGTGTCACTTGGGTTGTGTGTTCTTGCTGTTGTCCAAGGTTGATGTTGTGAACAGCATCTGCTACAGGTGCATTGATTTGGACGTGTGTCAGCTCATTGACAGAAATCTGACCTGTACTCTGTGTGGGCCATACATAAATGTTCTAATTGCTGACCTGGGTCACCATAGGTGTCTGAGGTATTTACCACACACCCATGCAGCATGTAAGACCAATGTTGTGGCCTCAGGGGAATGAAATTCATGCGTGTAATTAATGCATAGCCACCTGCCAAGTGTTCCTGGTAATCCCATGTAGCACATGGTCCAGGACAGGTATGGCAACTCCGGCCATCCGAGACACTCTGTCCTCCTGATCCTGGGTGTCATCCAACATCATGACCATTGCGAAATGTGCAATCAGGTGTCTGACTCTGTGTCATTGTGGACTGGCATAGCTTTTTGGACTTCAAGAGTGGTAAAATGTTCATAATGTACTGACATCTGATTTGTGGCTGTTGGCTCTGCACAGAGGGTAAGACATATGTGTGTAATCACTGGACTGTGCCTAATGGTGGATTCCACATTAATGTGCAAGCAGCTTTACTTTGTTCTCATCAGCCTATGATGTGTTCATGTATACTGATTTGTGTTATCACACACTCAAATGTCTCATTTGGATAACGTGTGATCATCAGATTCTTTCTAATGTGGGTTGCACATGTGTACTTGACCACTACAGAGCTTGCATTCCCCGCAGAAATATGAGTGTGACACGGTGCAGACTGTTGTTTTTGGATGCACTGCCCCTGTGACAGGAGCCAGAAATGACTCATTGGCCAGACAGGCCTGTGGCATGGTGTACCACATGCCAATCTGGAGTCTGCAGTATTGTCAGTTGTCCTGCATGAACTCCATAGTAGCATTGACTATCAAGACATGAGGCCATCATGGTGTCTGGGGATGGAAGCATATCCATCATGTCAACAATGACTACGGCCAGCCCATTTACTGACCCAAGTACTGAGTCACTGGCAGGAGATGGAATATGTGTGTAATGACACATTACCCTCACAATCCTTGCAGATAAGTAAACTGGCAATGTGGTGCATGTTTGCACATATCATTAGTGACATCATACATGCACCAGACAGATGGGTCCATTGCCAGGATGGGTACGAGTAGCATGGTTGACTGGCAGACTGACAGGTGCCTGGTTCACACATGTGACATTCATTTAAGCAATGATTTTCTGATAATGCCAGGGCTTGCTCTGTGATGTGCTGCAATTATAGTCATGTGTCAAGTCAATACAGGTGACTAATGTGATTCTGTTTCTCCTCCTTGTTTACAGCATCATCTTCGGCTACTGAAGGAGACAGCTCCACGGACCAAGAGGAGGCGCAGAGCCAGACTGGGTCCGCTGTGGGTGAGGCGGAGGGACCCAGTGGCACGGAGGGTGAGGGGAGCCACACTGAGGGACACTCAGCAACAACCACCTCAGCTGAGGAACACTCCAGCTCCAGTGAGGACTCCCTTGTGGAGGCGGGTGTTACAGGACCACAGGCCACAACTAGCGAGTCTGTCCCCGCCACCACCACCATCTCCACCCTCCCAGCTGCTCCCATCCCAGATGTCCGTGGAGCCTCCCGCATTAGGGAGCATGTCTCCTTCAGTCCAGGCACCGCACCCCCTGCCTCTGTCTCCCCTGCTGCCCTGAGTGTGGAGTCTGTGGACTTGATGAAGCAGATCCATGTGGGGCAGACATCAATGCTGAGTGTCCTCCATGCTCACACCGGTCTATTGACACAATTGGTGTCATTCATGGAGGGCATCTCAGCAAACATGTCTGCCCGACAGCGGACCAATCAGTCCATGGCCTCCTCACTGATGGCAGCAGCGTCCCTCCTCCAACTGTCCCTCACCCCTCCTACCTCTGCCCCATCCACAATCCCCACTACCCTACCTGCCCAACGCACACTCACACAGGCACATGCACGCACAACAACAGACACAAGCAGCACACAGCAATTTCAGTCCAAGGCAAAATGCGCAAGCACGCACACTCAGGGGACTGATGGCACACACACAGGGGATAGGGTACAGACACACAGACAGGCATCCAAAACCACTCCGCAGTCCTCAGATACCTCTCCCTCCAAAACCCCTTCCCTTGACTCACCTGCAACCCCCCCTTCCCAGAAGGTCTTCCTCTGTGACCTTGGCATCTTCCCCACAGATCCATCAGGTCCAACTCACAAGGGAAAGAGAAAGTCACCACACACAGAGGGTAGACCCCCCCACACGCACACCCTCCCCCAGGAGCAAGAACACTGAGGCCCCACCTACAAATCCCCCAGGAAGAGCAAGACCCCACCACAATCCCGCACTCCCACCACACAGTCTCCGTCCTCCAGCCCCCAGACCACCACTCCTAAGGTTCCCATGCCACACCCTGCCCCAGGTTCCCCCACACACAGGTACACCATCCCCAAAATGATTAGGCCCTCCCCCCTTCCACATGCACTTCCACCCCAACCTTACACCCTCAGCCTGTTCCTACGACTGCTGTGGAGACCGGGTCCCCCCATCTGACCTACCCACTTCATCTGAGCCCCAAACAACACCTTTGGACATTGGCACTGCAGTGGAGACCACGTCCACTCCGTCTGACTTGGGCACTGCAGTGGTGATGGCACCCACTGTATCAAACACATCCACTGCAGTTGCCACTGACACTCCTGCACACACCACACCTCCCCTGCCCCATACTGCTATCCCCTGATCCTGTGGTGCCTGGCCTGCCCCTATGTATGCCCCTCCAAGGGGAGATGTCCCCTGGCTGTAGCAGTGCAGGCAAGCAATGTGTGACGAGTAGTGATATGTCACACGAAACGGACAATTGCGATGGACTGGCTATTGGCCTTTGGATTGATCATGGTATCAAAATGTTTATTTTTGCAAGCTGAATAAAGCTAATTTTTGTTATTTGCTAGTTTTGCATTTAATGTACATGATGTTGCTGATGAGTGTCATTAAGTTGCTGTTGCTATTGTGTTTGTTGAAAATAAGTGATTTGGTGATGGGATGGACTGCATGTGGTCCATGGTATATGTGTCCTATTACAGTATGTAGCCATGTCATCCTTTGCTGCAAATTGAGGTAGTCATGATCCCAATAACTTGGCACAGGGAGTGTCACCTTCTTTTCACAACTTCACATCTTTGGCTTACACTGTTGCACATATGTTGGGCTTAGATTTGTGCACCTTGTACTGTTTCCTGACTGTGGGCCCATCTCCACTGGACATGCAGATTAGCGCATCAATGATGAACAAGTCATCTGTGTCATCAGTGCAACTTGCTATACATGTGTTTTGATGTTGTGCAGATGACTTAAGAGTCACTCCTGTACACAGGCTGATGTGACTAGAGCTTTCAGGGTGTTGTAATTGGTGGCTTACTGACCAAGCTTTATGCTGACATGACAGAGCCCTGCACAGACAACGTTTGGCACAGCTGACCTTACACATGAGTGGAGTCACCTCATGGCAGTGTGTTATTCCGTTATATTGACTGAGCCCAGGTTGTGTGTTCTGTGGGTTCCCTTACCTTTTTCTACACAGCCTATATTCCCTGCAGATGTTCCTGTTTGTGATGCTTGCTGAGTTGTCCTGTGTTTATCCAACATCTTTGACCTAGGTGTTCTGGGATGTAGGTGCATGGTAAACTACTGGTCATTCGGGTGTCATCCGTGGGTGTGTTTGATGTAAGGGCCTGGAATGTGGGCAAACGCACATGGGACATATTCAGGATTCCCCAAGGTACTTTTGTGTTTCCAACTTCAGGTTGTTTTCACTATGTGGTGTCTTTCTGTGACTGGGTCACTTGTATGTGTGTGTGACTGCTCACACTCATCAGATCCTAGCCTTCAATGTTGGATGATGTCAACATGTGTTCTTTGTGGGTCTCCTAGGGCTCTTCATTGGTCTGGGACTGTGACAGGGATCCCAATGTGTCTGATACGTTTCACGTCATGCACATGTACCTCATACTATGCAGTGTGGAAGACATTCACAAGGGTTGTTGACTGGCCATGTGTGATGAGTTTGTACACTTTAGATCCCTTCTCCACCCCTGGGATTGTCATAGGTGCATGTGCAATGTCACCAGTCCATGTGGGCTTAGCTGATGCACATTGGTGCAGATCAAGGTGTGTGGTATTGAGAGTGGGCAAATGTGAGTTGTCTCATGTCTAGGCCCCTACCTACATAGTGGCCTTAAATTACAGGCCATGCCCAGTGAGTTTTCGGTGTGTGAGTGTGATGGAAGTTGGTCTGTCACGACATGACACCGTGCGCACATGTGACTGTGCTCCACAGTATGGGCAACATCCAAATTTGTCATCACAGAGGGATCATCATACAGGCTACTGTCACCACAAAGTAGGGTCCTTGTGGGTACTGATGGAGTGGGTCTGTCTCTTGCTGTGTTGGTTGCTGTTCCGCCCAGCTTATGTCACATGAGTCTGTTGTGAACCCACTCATCTAACAATGCCTGATTGCCCACATAGAGGTACCCAATTCATGTGATACTTCTGGACTGCACTGTGTACACATATGTCTCATTGGAGTTCAGCCCCACATCATGTCTGTCGTACTAGCCTGGGTACACTGAGACATACACACACATGTTGTGTTCGATATGCAGTGGGAGGCTGGCTGGTTGTGTTTGTGCATCTGCACCCATGCATTGGTATAGCTTTTGTGGGCCATTGGCTGGATGTTGGTTGTAGGTTTTTTCCTACTGTCCCTGGCATTCCTACCTCATCAGTCTGCACATTCATCATGGTTAGTATGTCCCATTGCTGCCATGGTATGGGACTTGATCACCTAAAAGCTGCAGTCTCCACAGGATTCCTTAGTATGTGTGTCTGTTAGTGAACATATGTTTGTATGCATTATGATGGTCACTTCTTACATTGTCTAATTGGAAATTGGAGGCATTGTCAGCCCCCATGTGCGATGCTTTTCTGCACATGGCAGAGGGTTTTTTAGACGACACAAAAATCTTTCACTAAACAGATCTATGTTTGTTTGCAACACAACCACTACTTTGCCACTACATTGCTTGTGGTGTTAGGACCAGGAATCATACATGCTGGTTTGCAGATGCTTGTATTTTTTAGCCCGCACTCACCTTTTGGTCACTGTAGTGAGGGGGGGTTTAACCCCATTACCACAATGTTCCTGATATGCTGGAGGTTTGGACCCCACACTCACCTTTTGGTCACTGTAGTGAGGGGGGGTGTAACCCCATTACCACAATGTTCCTGATATGCTTGAGTTTTGGACCCCACACTCACCTTTTGGTCACTGTAGTGAGGGGGGGTTTAACCCCATTACCACAATGTTCCTGATATGCTTGAGTTTTGGAACCCACACTCACCTTTTGATCACTGTAGTGAGGGGGGTTAAACCCCATTACCACAATCTTCCAGATTTGCTTGAGTTTTGGACCCCACATTCACCTTTTGGTCACTGTGGTGAGGGGGGGGGTTAACCCCATTACCACAATGTTCCTGATATGCTGGAGTTTTGGACCCTACACTCACCTTTTGGTCACTGTAGTGAGGGGGGGTTAAACCCCATTACCATAATGTTCCTGATATGCTGGAGTTTTGGACCCCACACTCACCTTTTGGTCACTGTGGTGAGGGGGGGGGTTTAACCCCATTACCACAATGTTCCTGATATGCTGGTGTTTTGGAACCCACACTCACCTTTTGGTCACTGTAGTGAGGGGGGGGTGAACCCCATTACCACAATGTTCCTAAAAATGCTTGGGGTTTGAGCCCCACATTCACCTTTTGGTCACAACTGTGATGGGAGTTACAGTATGTGTTCCCTTTCAGTGTCAATGTTGCAGGCAGTTTCCACACAATACACAATCTTGCCATAATGGTAGGGGGGGGGGTGTTTGGCCTACAACCCCTATGGGTGGGAATGCTAGTGGTGTTAGCCATCCCCCTCTATGAGTAGGGACTACTGGTAGTGATAGTCATCCACCCCCTATGAGTAGGGACTGCTGGTTGGGATAGTCACCCACCCCCCTATGGGTAGGGGCTGCTGGTAGTGGTAGCCATCCACCCCCTATGGGTGGGACTACTGGTAGTGATAGCCATCCCCCACCCTATGAGTAGGGACTGCTGGTAGTGATAGCCATCAAGCCCCCTATGGGCTAGATGATGCTGGTGGTGGTAGCCATCCACCCCCTATGGGTGGGGACTACTGGCAGTGATAGCCATCCCCCACCCTATGTGTAGGGACTGCTGATAGTGATAACCATCAAGCCCCCTATGGGCTAGACATTGCTGGTAGTGGTAGCCATCCACCCCCTATGGGTGGGGACTACTGGTAGTGATAGCCATCCCCCACCCTATGAGTAGGGACTGCTGGTAGTGATAGCCATCAAGCCCCCTATGGGCTATACATTGCTGGTAGTGGTAGCCATCCACCCCCTATGGGTGGGGACTACTGGTAGTGATAGCCATCCCCCACCCTATGAGTAGGGACTGCTGGTAGTGATAGCCATCAAGCCCCCTATGGGCTAGACATTGCTGGTAGTGGTAGCCATCCACCCCCTATGAATAGTGACTACTGGTAGTGGTAGTCATCCACCCCCCTATGAGTAGGGATAGTCACCCACCCCCCTATAGGTAGGGACTGCTGATAGTGATAGCCATCCAGCCCCCTATGGGCTAGACATTGCTGGTAGTGGTAGCCATCCACCTCCTATGGGTGGGGACTACTGGTAGTGATAGCCATCCCCCACCCTATGAGTAGGGACTGCTGGTAGTGATAACCATCAAGCCCCCTATGGGCTAGACAATGCTGGTGGTGGCAGCCATCCACCCCCTATGGGTGGGGACTACTGGTAGTGATAGTCATCCACCCACCTATGAATAGGGATAGTCACCCACCCCCTATGGGTAGGGACTGCTGGTAGTGATAGCCATCCAGCCCCCGATGGGCTAGACATTGCTGGTAGTGGTAGCCATCCACCCCCTATGAGTAGGGACTACTGGTAGTGATAGTCATCCACCCCCCTATGAGTAGGGATAGTCACCCACCCCCCTATGGGTAGGGACTGCTGGTAGTGATAGTCATCCAGCCCCCTATGGGCTGGACATTGCTGGTAGTGGTAGCCATCCACCCCCTATGTCACGACTTGCTCCCTGCGTTTTCGTGTCCACCACCAGGGGGCTGAACTGTGGGACTCTCCAGTGTCATAACAAGCTTCTAGACCCTCCCCTTCATGTACATACTGACTTCCAGCCATTTGGACACTATTTGGGAATTGACATCCATTCCCAATCCATGCCGGGTTTTGTGGAAGCCATCCTGCTCATGCCTGAAACTCCATTACCCAGAATCCCCTGCTCACTGCTTTGTCTCCACCCCTGCAGGCCAAGGATGGGTGGAGGAATTCAGTTCACCTGTGGCTGGCTGCTGCTAGCTTGCTCACACCTGATGCATGTGATTACTGTGAGCTCTTTTAAGCCCCAGCTCCCTTCAGCCCAGGGTTGGTCATTGTAGGTGTATACCGTTGAGGCCGATCCTTGTTTCCAGTGTTTCCTGAGCTTTTGATAACCTTGTTTCCTGAGTTCCTGAGCTATAGCTATTCCTTGTTCTTGAATTAGCACTGCCTGCAGTGCTACCTTGTTTCCTGAGCTATAGCTATTCCTTGTGCTTGAATTAGCACTGCCTGCAGTGCTACATTGTTTCTTGAGTTCCTGAGCTATAGTTATTCTTTGTTCCTGTTCCTGGGCTTCAGCTATTTCTAGTTCCTGATTTGCACTGCTTGCAGTGCTCTCTTGACTCCTTGTTTCCTGAGCTGTAGCTATTTCCTGTTTCCTTGAACCAGTACTGCCTGCAGTGCTACCTTGACTCCTGAGCCTTAGCATTCCTTGCTCCTGAACTGCAGCAGTTTCCCTTGTTCCTGAACTAGCACTGCCTGCAGTGCTACCTTGACTCCTGAGCCTTAGCATACCTTGTTCCTGAACTGCAGCAGTTTCCCTTGTTCCTGAACTAGCACTGCCTGCAGTGCTACCTTGACTCCTGAGCCTTAGCATTCCTTGTACCTGAACTGCAGCAGTTTCCCTTGTACCTGAACTAGCACTGCCTGCAGTGCTACCTTGACTCCTGAGCCTTAGCATTCCTTGTTCCTGACCTGCAGCAGTTTCCCTTCTCCTGAACTAGCACTGCCTGCAGTGCTACTTTGACTCCTGAGCTTTTGCTCAATTCGTGTTCCTGCCCCAGCACTGCCTTTTATGCTACTTTGTTTTCTTGAATCCTGAACCTGCACTATTCTAGTATACCCTTGTAGCCTCCCCTTCTGTATATCCTTTTCAAATCCCTGCCTTTCTACCCATTTCCTTGGTTCCAGTTCTAGTTTGCTGTCTTTCTATTTCTGCTGTCTTGCTTCTGTTACCTTGTATGTTTGTTACCTGCTTTCTGCCAAGTGTGCCCTGTGATTTCCTTCCTTTCCTGTTAAGCACTCCTCCTTGCTAGCTCCTTGTCTATTGTGCTTGTGTTTAGTTCTACCCCTTTGCTGTTACTGCCTTGCGTGTTCCTGTTTGATCGCCAGGATCCGTGGGCACAGCTGACTACCTAGGTGGTGTTTCTTGTTCACTGTGAGTATTGTCTTTGAGTTACTGTTATAACATCACCATAGGTATAAGCTCCACAGACCCTGCCTTTGCATACATATCCTATAAGTGGGTATTTTCAGTCAGTATCTGTAACAGCAATTGTGGGTGAGGAACTTACTGAGCTTCAGTCTTACCGTGTGGAGCTCCTGTTTGCTTTACCCCACATTCCCTTTATTGTTAATGTTGTATTATATATATGTCTTGCACGTCCGTCCTGGGTGTAGTTAGTCTGAATGCTAAATTGCCTTGTGAGTGCCCTTCCTTTCTGAGTCTTAGCCATCTTGTTCCTTTGTACAGGCTTCCCCTTTGGATCCCTTTTCTCCTCTGACTTCCTGTGTGATCCTGGGCCACGCTGTACTCCTCTCTCTGTGTATGTTTTCTACCCCGTTTCCAGTCCTTGCCCAAGTCCCTGACTGTGTTCCCGACATAGTCCCGGACAGTCCCTGACACCCTATGGGTGGGGACTACTGGTAGTGATAGCCATCCCCCACCCTATGAGTAGGGACTGCTGGTAGTGATAGCCATCAAGCCCCCTATGGGCTGGACGATGCTGGTAGTGGTAGCCATCCACCCCCTATGGGTGGGGACTACTGGTGATGATAGCCATCCCCCACCCTATGAGTAGGGACTGCTGGTAGTGATAGCCATCCATCCCCCTATGGGCTGGACAAAGCTGGTAGTGGTAGCCATCCACCCCCTATGGGTGGGGACTACTGGTAGTGATAGCCATCCCCCACCCTATGAGTAGGGACTGCTGGTGGTGATAGCCATCAAGCCCCCTATGGGCTGGACAATGCTGGTAGTAGTAGCCACCCAACCCCTATGAGTTGGGCAATGCTGGTGGAGAGGGATATCCACCCCCTATGTGTGTGTTGCATTTCGCTGGTTCGTGATGTTTGTTTGTGTGGTGGGTGTCTGACTTACCGTCTGCGACGTACGCGTCGGTTCCTGTTGTTGATCCGGTCATAGATGTACAGTACAGGGATGACCTGCGCGATCGGATTCATGGTTGGTTCGTCTCATAGGCGTTGATCGGTGGTTCGCCTCGTAGTCGTAGATCGTGTTGTGGCGCGAATCGTACCTGAAATACTGCTCTTCCGGATGCTGTGACATGCTGGAGGTGGCGACCTGTTCGGCACGTAGGACGTACGCATCGAACTTGGCCGGCTGGAAACTGCTGTGAAAATGCTTCCGGGCGACTCTATTCAGCATTTACGGATCCGGCTCGTACGGGAAATGTGGCTGGAATCGGAGCGTACGTGTCGGTTGGGATTTGGACACATTTGGGCATCGTACTTCATCTTTCGGACGGACCGGCTCCCAGAACGAGTAGGTCGTAAGGTAACGCTATGGACAGCTCTCGGAGGGCTGTCCGAGCAAGATCGGAATCGGCCCCTAAGTGTTACATTTACACTATTAAGAAAACTGTCAAATTCTAAGGATACATTTTCTCATGCAGCACAGAATATAGCCTTAAGTAAAGTAAATGGTTATTCCCTACGCTGGTCGATGGTGGATCCATTAGAAATTACAAAGAAAGTAGTGAGATAGGGGCCGATTCCGATCTCGGCCGGTAGGGCTCCGAATCGGATTCGGCTTAACCGGATCCGATTCGGAGCCCTATTTCCCGACTGATTCGTACGCGCGTCCGGGCGAGCGAGTACGATGCGAATTCGCCGACCGACTCGCTCGGACTCGACTCGCACCGCGCAATGGAGATGTTCCCCGGCCGGGTAAGTACGATGCGCGCCGCGAGCAGTCTGACCGAGCCGCGCACTCCGGCTCGATAGAGCAGTCGGAGCCGTACTTTGGGGGTCCGTGTCGGACCCCCTGTATGTGTAGCCGCGCGAGTCGCACACAGGGGGACCCATGGGTCCCCCACCTGTGCGTGTACGGCGCGAGTCGCTTCGCCGCGTACACGCTGTAGGGGGCGCCCTTGTCCACCTCGCACCCATTGAGTCAATGGGAGCCCGCGTACGCGTTGTACGACAGGCTCCCATTGACTTCAATGGGAGTCCGACCGACTCGAGTCCGATGGCATACGTGCGCATCGTACTCGTTCGGTCGGGCTGCCAGAGTCCGATTCGGTCGGAAATCTCTCCGAGTCCGGCTCGGTCGGAGAGATTTCCGGCCCGAATCGGAATCGGCCCCTAAATGTAAATCTGCCTTCATAGCTTGCCTAGATGAAACAACCACTTACAATAATGTTTTAAATTCATTCCAACAGATATCAGGAGCTGTAAAAGAAGCTTTATTTGTGCAGAAAAATAATTTGCGTGGGAGAAATCAAGGGTGGTTTGACACCAAATGTACCCAGGCATATTCGGGGACCAGAGCCGGGGTAGGAACACAGCTAGTTGACACGCCACCCTACGTCTGAGTAACGAGGTGCTCTGCTGTAACGCCCCATCAATCCAGACCTCCTATCCCATGGGTCTCAGATCACTAGGCTAATTGGACCTGGTGCTTAACTGCAAGGCTGGTTACTTCTGCATCACGCCACTTCAAGAACCAGCATTGAGGTAGTGCTAGAGTTGAGATTAATTTCTCTAAATCAAACACAGTCCTGATGAATTGCCACTAGACCCGTTAGGGGCTTCCTTAGGCAAGAAACATGTCGACCTCATGCACCACACAGGCCCTGTAGGACCATTGTATCCAGGCAGGGCTTCCTGATTTTAGTTAGGCTAGTGCACCCTAGGAATAAAATTAACGAAAAGGGCAGCCCTAAATCTATTTTAAACAACACTACACACTCACTGCACTACCCAGTCCACACACCCCCACACACCAAACGGCTTCACCAACAAAAGATCTCCGCTGAAGAGCCCCGTCGCGGGTGCCCGTCGGGCATTGCAGCGCTGGCCCTATGAGGAGCAGGCCCAATGATGAAGGATGACATCCTCTGGGGTGTGTGAGGGCACTTCTTTACAGACCTGAACACTCCCCCACACTTAGGAACTGCACACTAGTTTATTTTTCAAATATTCTAGATTGAAACATGAGATGCATAAATCACCTAGAGTCATCAATGATATCAGAACGGCTAGGGGGGCATATAAGTGTGCACTTAAAGAGCGCAAAGAAACACTGAGAAAAGAAGCATGGATAGCCTTGCATGAATCTTCTCTATCCAGAGACAGTTCTGCATTTTGGAAGGCAGTTAAAGTCCCTTTTCTGGACACTCGGGACGCTCCCTCCATCGAGATAGCAATAGCAGAAGAACAATGGGTGGAGCATTATTCTACTATGTATAAATGTACCATGCAAGAAAAATCTGTGGGAACACAATCATTATATGATACTGTATTGTTATCGTCCATGTGTCCCATTGATCTCCAGTTCACACTGGAAGAAGTTAACAGTGCTATCATGGCAAGTTTGGGTGGGAAAGCTCCCGGGCCAGATGGGGTCTCTGTAGATTTATATAAATCTAACTTGCAGCTAGAGGGCGAATTATACTTGAAAGACTACAGGATTGGGCTGAAGATAATACGATAATATCTGAATTACAATTTAGCTTCCGTGAGGGTTTAGGTACTGTTGAGCAGAGTCTAAATTTGAATATTATTATAGGGAAGTACACGCTGGCAAAGCAGGGCAGGCTGTTTCTAGCATTTGTTGATCTCACAGCAGCCTTTGATTGTGTAATGCACGATAAGCTATGGAGGATTCTGAAGGATCTTGGTGTGGAATCCCCAATAATATATATTTTAATGCAATTATATAGTGATGCAAAGGCAAGGGTGCGGTACGGTACTGGGGGGAGTGCACGGACCTGTTTAAAATACAGAGAGGGGGTAAGGCAAGGCTGTGTGTTGGCCCCCTTCTTATTTACTCTCTATATAAACAGATTAGGCCAAGCACTGGTGAACCAGTGCCAGGACCTCCCACAAATTGCCAGACGGCCCATACCCACTCTACTATATGCGGATGACGCCGTTCTGATGTCACGCCCAAGTGAGACTTCAAAGGGTAGTGACTAGTTTCTCCTCATTTATGGACGATTTGGGTCTCAGAGTAAATACGTCAAAGACCTTTATTATGAGATGTGGTGCTGGTAGCTTTAAATGTAAAGACATCTATATTGATAAGAAAAAGGTTGAATTCACAAAAAGATTTTCCTACTTGGGCATCCTTTTCGATCAAAATGGAACATGGACTCAGGCAGTCCAAGCAAGGAAACTGATGTTCATGAAAGCCACTACTGCCTTAGCTAACTTTGCTAGAAAATTGGGAAGACGACCGCCGGTAGAGCTTCTTTATATTTACCGAGCTAAGTGTGTTTCTACAGCTATGTACAGCTCAGGTGTCTGGGGCTACGCTGATTTGTATCCATTACAACTAGTTGAGAATGCGTTTTTAAGATTTTTATTAGCAGTCCCGAGTAGTACATCTTCCTATATATGTCATTCTGAACTAGGTGTGCCAAATATATATGATCTTATAAAAATAGAACCTATCTTATTATGGCACAGGATCTGGACATCATCAAAAACTATGTTCAATCGGGTATCAACTATACCGTTGTTTAAGTATGTCAAAAAGTTTATGTATGATCTTGGCCACCCCGATTTTAATAATGAGCCTAGTTTAATGACTGCTGTAACAAGAAACGATCTTAAGGAAAAGTGTCTGGTATTACTGGATTCGCTCAGACTATCTACAGAAATCATGAAGCCAACAGTACTGGCAAATCAAATTATTTTAACAACCTATAGTATCCAGCCTTATCTTAAAATTGTTCCTGGCAGATATGACAGATTTTTATTGACCAGATTCAGACTAGGGACTTTACATCGATTAACACGTTTTCCAACAATGAACGATTGGTCAAGAGTTATGAATTTATGTCCTTGTGATGATGTCTCTGAACAATGTATAATTCATGTTGTTTTATTTTGCAAATTTTACGCTGTGCAAAGAAAAAGATGGATTTTACTAATTTTAAAGTCACTTGGTCTTAGGCAATGTCACCCTGCATTTCTAGCTCTACAATTTTTAGAAAATGAATATTCTACACGGACCCTATCACTGTTTTAAAAAAATGTACTTAAATGTAGGAAAACTATTTTAATGTGATGATGTTTTATGATATGCGATATTGTGTGCTTTTATGATTATCTAAAAAGAAATCGAATAAGACTTGATTTGTTTGTTTGTTTGACAAAATCATGAAAATGTTTGTGTTAAATTTTTAATTTTGTAAAAAAAGTGTATATTTTCATACATTTTTGTTTTTTGATAGTTTTGAAATTTTTTACATTTGTATATATTTAAAATGTTTGCATTATTTAGCATTTTTCCTTAGTTTATTTGTTTTGGATTTGGAATAGTAATTTTTTTATGGTTTATTATCCAGCACTTTCCCTGGGTTTAGTTGGTTTTGGAGTTGGAATAGTAATTTCTTAAGGTTTATTATCCAGCACTTTCCCTGAGTTTAGTTGGTTTTGGAGTTGGAATAGCAATTTGTTATGGCTTATTATCCAACACTTTCCCTGAGTTCAGTTGGGTTTGGAGTTGTAATAGTAATGTTTTATGGTTTATTACCCAGCACTTTACCTGAATTCAGTTGGTTTTGGAGTTGGAATAGTAATTTTTTATGATTTATTATCCAGCACTTTCCCTGAGTTTAGTTGGTTTTGGAGTTGGAATAGTAATTTGTTATGGTTTATTATCCAGCACATTCTCTGAGTTCAGTTGGTTTTGGAGTTGGAATAGTAATATTTTATGGTGTATTATCCAGCACTTTCTCTGAGTTCAGTTGGTTTTGGAGTTGGAATAGTAATATTTGATGGTGTATTATCCAGCACTTTCTCTGAGTTCAGTTGGTTTTGAAGTTGGAATAGTAATTTTTATGGTTTATTATATAGTATTTTCTTAGAGTTTATATGTAAATTGAAATAAGAAAGGAACATATGTAAGTTTTTATTGTTAATGTTTTTATTTGCAAACACATGTATTTCATTTCGTTGTTTACAATTAAATTATTTTTATTTTGTTTTGTTATACAATTTTTGATAAGATTGAAAGACATGATTCACAAATGTTTCTGTTATTCAGAATACATTATAAAGTATAATATATTTTTAACATATATTTTTAATGTACATTTGCAAAATTAAAAATGTATTTCTACATACATTTTTTTTTAACAGTTTTGAAAAATTGTAAATTTTTATCAAGTATAGTCATGTAATAGTAAAGTAAATATATTTTTAGTTTTTTATTATAAACTTTTTGATTTTAAATATTTATAATTTTTTATGATACAAAGTAAAAATTTTAGTACATTTGTTTTTACATTTTTTTAATACATTTTATATAATTTTATTTTTGTTGAAATATTATATAATATGTATTTTACAAAGTTATAGTTATAATTTGTACATTTTCTTTCTTATTATTTAGTTTATTAAATATTATTATTTTTAGAAAAATTGATATATTAAATAATTTACAATTTTTTTCATAAATATATTTTTGTATCATATATTTTTTTAATTAAACATTGTTATATTGGTTGCACATTTACAATAGTCTTATTGTAATTTTATATGTTGAAGGTGAGTACATCAAAGAAATATACATTTTAATATATATTAAATATTATATTTTTGTTTTTTGATAATATAATATTTAATGTATATGTTACAATTTTTTGTACATTTTTTGTACATTTTGAAAACTTTTTAACCATAAAATAAAAATACACATTTCATTTTTGGGATTTTGTTATTATTTCTCCATTGTTGTCTTTGGGCAGTCAGACTTTTTTCCATTTTTATTATGCGGACATTTTTTTTTCCATTTCCTCACTTTTCTGTCTATCTGTTTTGGTTTTAGGTCATTTTGGAAGACGGAACCTCGTGGTTGGGAGCTGTGTTTCGTCGGTTAAGGTGTGATTTAATTTACTTTTAAGGTAGTAGTAGTGTAGTTAGATTTGTTAGGGCGTTAAATGTTCCTTTTTTGTGTAGTTAGGTGTTGTTTGGTAGTTTAGTGTTTGATGTGTTTATCGTAGTGTTGAAGAGTAGTAGAGTGTTGTACAGTGTTAGTTATATGTTTAATTGTGTTATGTTGTATTTAATGTTGAAATGAATGCCTGTGGGTTTATATATGTTATTGTGGTAGGGTGTTGTTTTTTTTTCTTTTTGCAGGTTTCCCGTTTCGTGAACGGATGGTGCTGAAGACGCGTTTTTTTTTTTAAAAAGGAAAATATATTTTGTTTTGTTGAAATAAATTACTTTTTTATATTTCCTTTTATTGTTCGGGTTTGTAGGAGCGTTTTTTTTAAGCAAATTTTCGGGTTTTTGATGGTTTTGATATTGAGAGGATTGCGTCATTAGAGCCTTTTTTCTACAGTTGTATTTTTGCATTTTATTGGGGGCTTTCTTTTCGAATGGATTCGTGTTTTGATTTGTCTACTATAAATATGTTCATTTTTGAGGACCATCTACTGCGACATAACTGTAAGTAATTTTTTATTATTATGGGTGGGAAATGTTTTTGGTTACATTTGGTTTGTTTGTTTCTTTTTTATTCTTTTTTATTTTAATAATTATATTATGTCATATATTTATATGTACATTTTTAAATGACAAAATTATAATTATTAATTTAAACATGAGTAGTATTAAGTTGTTTAAGTGTTTTGCCATTTTAAAATGTTTTATGATGTTTAGCATTATTTTTTGTTTATAGTTTAGATTTAGCTATCATGTCTAGGTATTCTAGCCCTTTGGTGTTTGAAAATAGTTGAGTTTTGTGTTGTAGGTGTTCATACGTTGTTTTTGTTTGTTTACTGAGTTTAGGGCCTATTTTAGTTATGGATTGCCATAGCCTTAGCTCTTGATAGCTCTGTTCTTTTTTATGGCTTCTATTAGTTTGTGTAAGGTTGGTTTCCTCTTCCTATTGTGGCTTGGAAGGCATTATGCCATCCTTCCACTGTGTTATTAGTTTTAGCTTTTTGAGCTAGTGTGCTATCATAAACGTTTCACCAGGGGATTTGGAACTTTGGTTGCCTTCGGTGCCCTGACCTATGTAGCCTTCCCACCCAGGTGTCTTCAAAGTAGTCAAGGAAGGGTGTTAGTTTTGCTTCTTTGGCTTGGTAGAAAGGACTTTCAAGAAGTTTATCATAGTGGTTGGCTACTTCTGTTGTTGTACATAGGCCAGGGCTATTCATTTTTTGATTTGGTAAGCAAAGATGCTATTTGTGGTGTAATCTATACTTAGAGTACATTTTTGGAGGTGTCTCCAGATAACTTGTATTGCAGTGTGTGGGTATATTTTCTTAAATTGACTGAGTGTTAGAAATGGGGGTCTCTAGTTGGCAAGGGCTTGCACCTTTGTCCAAGTAGGGACCCTTCTTCCTAGTCAGGATAAGGAGTTACACTCCTAAAATGACCCCCGCACACCCCCTTGGTAGCTTGGCACGAGCAGTCAGGCTTATCTTAGAGGCAGTGTGTAAAGCATTTGCACATAACCGACAGTAATACAGTGTAAGCACTACAAAAGGACACCACACCAGTTTAGAAAAATAGCCAATATTTTTATATACAAGACCAAAAACGAGAAGAATCCACAATACAGTACTTAAAAATCTACAGTTATCAAAATACGCTTTAGAAACAGTTCCTTGATGTCGATAGCTCCGTCCGGGGCTATCACGGCGTTGTGACCAAACAAATCCAAACAGTTCAGGCTGGTTGCGGCGTCGCGGACCAGCTACGGTGTCGGGAAGACCCGCAAACAGAACCTGTTAGAGATGCAGGGCGCTGAGGCCCTTGAAGTCACTCGCATTGCAGGTCGAGCTCCTTTCTGTTGGGATCAGGAGCGCTGGCGTCAGCAGGCGTTGGGTTCTCCGGTGCGAAGTGCAGCAGTGCGGCGTGCGGTGCCCTCAGGTCGCGGTGCGAGCAGCGGCTCGGTGGCGGCGTCAGATGGTGTCGTCGGTGAGACCAGGGTCACGGTGCGAGGTGAAGGCGGTGCTCGTCACGGTGCTGGCAGGTCACAGTGCAAGCAGTGTCGTCGTCGTTGTTGAAGTGCTGTCATCGGCTGACGAACGGGAGTCGATGGTGCCGGCGTCGGTAGGCCAAGGCTGCGGTGCGGGATGAGGGCGGTGCGTCGTGTAACTTTACGAGCGGTGCCCTCGAACCACGGTGCAAGCAGAGGCGTCGATTTCGGCATGGAGCGGCGGTGTCGGGGAGGCCAAGGCATCATCGTGAAGCGAGGCGGTGCGGAGTGCAGTGCCCACAGGTCGTGGTGCGAGCAACGGCTCGGTGGCGGCATCAGCAGGCGTCGTCGGTGAGACCAGGGTCGCGGTGCGGCGTTGCGGCGGTGCTCTCTGTGGTGCCCAGGCTTCGGCGTGAAGCGAGGCGGTGCGGAGTGCGGTGCCCACAGGTCGCGGTGCGAGCAGCGGCTCGGTGGCGGCGTCAGCAGGCATCGTCGGTGAGACCAGGGTTGCAGTGCAGCGTTGCGGCGGTGCCTTCTGCGGTGCCTTCAGGACACGGAGTCAGCAGCGGCGTCGTAGACGTCGTCGAGTTGCTTTTCTTCTGTTGCAGCACAAAACACACAGTCCCCAGTGCTGAGGGCAGAAGAGCTTGAAGTCTTTGCTGTTCCTGAGACTTCTTGAACAGGGGGCAAGCTCTACCTCAAGCCCTTGGAGAAACTCACAAAAGTAGATTGCAGAAAGTTCAGTCCAGTCCTTTCACTGCCCAAGACAGAAGCAGCCACTGTAGGCCAACACAGCAAAGCACACAGCAAAGTGGTAGTCCCTCCTCACAGCTTCTCCAGCTCTTCTTCTTGGCAGTCTTCTTGATCCAAAAGAGTTCTAAAGTTCAGGGGTCTGGGCCCCAGTATTTGTATCCAAAAATCCTTTGATCCTCTAGGCAGAGGGTGTCTGTGCCCAGCCAGAACCAGTTCTGCCTTCTCTGGTGTGATTTCCCGGCAGGGAGTGGAGACGGCATTGTCAGAGGCAGACCAGGCCCTTTGAGGTGCAAGGAAATCTCCTCCCTCTTCCCCCATCGCAGCCCAGGTCTATTCAGCCCTTTCCTGACCTACCTAGACTATCGGGAGCCACCCTTGCTTCCTAGCCATCTGTCGTCCAAAACCCAGACAGGCAATCAACATTCCAGCAGAGGCACACGGGATGACTGAGCAAGAAAATACCTACTTCCTAAAAGTGGTATTTTCAAACACAGAATGTAAAAATCACCTTTACTACAAGATGCATCGTTAGATTCTGAGTTCAGGCATACTACATTTTATTTTCCCACCTAGTTCCCAGGGCCAGTTATGTTTATAAGATGTTATAAACAAACTTCTCATTCTGTCCTATGAGGAACAGGTAGCCTTGCGATAGTGAAAAACGAAATGGGATGTAATTCACTATCAGGACATGCCACACACACCAGGGCATGTCCTACCTTTCACATACACTGCACCCTGCCCACAGGGGTACTTTGGGCCTACCCTAGGGGTGTCTGACATGCAAGAAAAGGGAAGGTTAGGGACTGGCCAGTGTGTGCACAGGCCAAGTCGACATGACAGTTACAAACTGTGCGCAGACTCTGCAATGGCAGGTCTGAGGTACCTTTTCCGGGCTACTCACGTGGGTTGCACAATCCGTGCTGCAGGCCCACGCGTAGCATTTGGTTCCCAGGCCCTGGCACACTCAGTGCACTTTGCTAGGGGCTAACAAGAAAACCAAACAGCCAATCATGGAAACACCAATTCATAACATACTTTACCTCAGGAGCACTTGCACTGTACCACTGATCAGCAGTGCGAAAAGTGCGCAGAAACACTACGCCAGCAAAAACAGAGTCAAAACCGGGAGGGTAGAAAGCAAAAACTCAGGGGAAACACGCCAAAAGATGCCAAGTCTAACACTGAATCATTGCTTGTTCAAAGTCAATTATTATTTTTTGTGGGAAGTAGTTGTCTGTGTGTTATTTTATTATTGTAAGGAGTTCTATGTAGGTGATATTTTGCTTGCTGTGGAGTAGTGCGTATATGAAGGGGATGTTAGTGTCTTCATATTCGCCATGGATGGTATAGAGTTGGTAAAAAGGTTTGGGGTAAACTTTGAATGTACCATTCATCATCCATGTTTCGCAATTTTTTAACTTTTGAATGTTGGTGTTGGTGGCAAAGATGATAATTCTTTTCTCATGACTGTTATTGTCATAAAGAATGAATTTCTCATCTTGGTGTGTGACATTGTATTCTTGTAATATTTCGATTCCTGCAAAAGTTTGAGCGGTGAGTGATGTTTGAGCAGTAGCTCTTTTAGTTCTTGCTATTAGCTGTTTTAGAGTGGGTATGGATGGTAGTTGTCCTGTCACATGTTCAGGAACCCTAGTTAGTACGTTTTTTAATATTTGGGTACTGGTCTGTTGGGAGCTTGTGCTTGCTTCTCTGATGGTTTCTAAAGCATCTCTGACCTCAATTTCTGTGACATTGGGGGGATGGTTGTGTTCCGTGACATTAATAATATTTGTTTCGACTGTTGTGGCTCTCCCATAGCAAGAATTGGAGTAGTATTTACTACATTTCCAATGGGTTTTGTTTCCTGTTATTTTCTCTTGTGTGATAGTATAGCCCATGTAGCACAGAAGTCGTTTTCCCTTTTGTGATGTGACGAATTTTGCTCCTTCTTCCATTTTTTTGTATATCCGTGAACATGTTTATATATATATATATTCATTAATTATAAAGTATTGAAGAGTAAACATGTTTTTATAATTATTATATTTGAAAATAAACTTACATTTGTCTTGCTTTGATTTTCTTGTTGGATATTTTTTTGATGGTGGTGGTTTATTCACTGGTTTCTTTTTTTCTGTTGGTTTAAAAGGAAAATATTATTTTTATTTAAGTGTTGCATTTAGTTTGATTATTTCGTTCAATTAGTCTCTATTTTTATTTAGTTGTAAAGAAATACTTACTATTTTTAGTTGATGATGTTGTTTTGATGAAGTCTGTAGAAGCTGTTAACAGAAAAGTATTTGTTAGTTATATTTTGCTTTTATATTAATTTTTTATTTTTATTGGTTCACTATATTTGTTGGTTAAGTCATATACTTATTTTGTTTTATATTTTTCGTTAATGTTGATTTTGTACTTGTTTTGGAAGTAAATCATTGTTTTGAATTTTCTAGGTGGAGTTCTAGTGAAGTATAATCTATGAAATATAAAGGAAACATGTTATAGTTTTAGTTAATTTGTTTATAATCTTTTCAAAACTAATTTTATTTATTTAGTTAAAACGTTTTGTTTTTACCTTTAATGAGAGTTTTTCTGAATAGTTGATTGTGTAGTTCTT
Organism: Calotriton arnoldi; assembly: GCA_963921515.1. Taxonomy (NCBI): domain Eukaryota; kingdom Metazoa; phylum Chordata; class Amphibia; order Caudata; family Salamandridae; genus Calotriton; species Calotriton arnoldi. Next base: position 119,141 of record CAWUFW010017091.1, read on the forward strand.
TTTCGTTCTGTTTTCTGTCTCACAAAGCTCTGTGCTTCTTGAGTGTTTGTCCATTTCACTGTAAATTTTGTGTTAATTAATTGATTGCTTTTATAGTGTTTATTTAATTAGTTAGAGTTTTCTATTAGTTTTTGTTGGTGTAGTTTAAATTTATTGGTCAAGATAGCTTTTTTGAATTTTTTGGCAGTTATAATTTAATTTGTTTAATATTAATTATGTTTATTTAATGTTTGTTTTTATTTTGTTTAATAGTGTAATTAAAATGTATGTGTAAATAAATGTTATATTTTTATATTTTATATATATATATATATACGTTTGTTTATTTTTGATGGTTATGATTTTTTTATGTTGTATTGTTTGTTTATTTATTTGTTTTTGGTTTTTCAGTGTATTTGTATGTTTTTTAGTTTTATAAATGTTGCAAATTTTTTAGTGTTTGTTTTTAATGTTTGGTATATGTTATTTTATTATATTATTGAAAATAGTGTTTTTTTATTTTTAAATGTTTTTTTGGGGTATTGTTTATATGTATTTTTCGATGTTTGTGTTGTTGATATTATTTACATTGATGTTTTGTTGTGTGATATGCTATTTTAATGTTATCAATATTTGTTGTGTTCTTTTTTTGTTGTTGATATTTTTGTTATCGAAAATTTTTTTAACGATATTTTTTATCGATGTTTCTGTCATTTCAGTTTTGTGTATTGGGTGTCGATATTTTTGTATAAGATATCATTGACTCAATATTTTTGTAGTTCAATGTTATAGGAGTCGATGTTCTATCAGTGATCTGCCCAAACAGGGAGCTGGCCCTTATCCTCTCTGCTTTTTGCCTCAATGTCAGGGCTGAGATGCCCTGGGGAAGGGATAGTATAGACTTGTGATGAGTTCATGTGACCCTCTCTAAAGCTCTTAGGCTCACCTGAAGGTCCAGCTTACTGGTTGCCGCATAGGGGATGAGTGGAGAGGGAAAGGAGAGACAGAGCGAAAGACAGTAAAAACAGAGGCTGTTACATGGAAAGCAGAACAAAGAAAGGAGACCAGAGGCAGTAAGTGGAAGGGGAGAGGGGTGGATCACACAAGGGGTGAGTGGAGAGGGAGAGGAAAGACAGAGTGCAGAGCAGAAGACAGAAAACAACAGTGGCTGCATAGTTGGAAAGAAGGAGACTCATAGACTTTAGCAAGCAAAATATGCTTTCTTTGAACAACGAAGGAGCACAAAGCTAACAAGAGCAGAGCCCATCTAAATTGGCCAGTGTGAGGTACCAGAAGTCACAAATGAACAGGTATCACCCTATGCTATATTTTGCAAACACATAGACCTGGGTTAAGGCTAGATTAAGAGGAGAAAAAAGCACTCCTCTTACCTGCAGGTATGTCTCAAGGGGTCGCAAGCACTCTTTATGAGACATGTGGGCACTGTTAATGGTTTTCAGTAAGCTGGCAGCTTTGAGCACTATGGAACTCAGCTGTTCAGTGAAACTTCTGCTCATTCAATCTGCTTTGGGCATCATCAGTAAGTTACGTTCCAGCAGGTCGTTTGTTAAGATCAGTAAGGCAGATTTGTGTAATATTTGCTTGATTATGTTGTGTTCACTGAGCTGCATTTGCCCCATTTGACTTGCTAAAAAATACAGAGGAGATGGCCTTTAACATGGTGGAACAGATTAAATCCCACCCGACTGTCTGGCAACGCTTGAATGGCCAACAATTAAATTGTCATGGCTATCTGCTTTTATTATTCATTGTTGAATTTTAAGTCCATGCTTGGGTGTGCATAATATTCATGGCTACAGCTGACCCTTATTTTCATGGAAACTCTTGCAGAGTGATCACTTTTCAAGACTTAAATGTAAAATAAACTGAAAGGGTGTTTATCCTGTGCTGTAGTGCATGGCCAGGGTAGTGCCCGCTCTTCGTCAGTTGGTTGAATCTATCATATTTTTTATGAGTGACTTAGACCTGGCCACCAATGATGGGAAATTGCACATAATGACGTTTGAAAAACATATCCACTTAAAGGCTAAAGGGACAAACACTGGGTTGTGTGAACAGTTTCAACTATCTGGGGGTCATTTTTAGTCGCTCTGGTTCCTGGCAACCGCAGATTAACCATTCACGACAGAAGGTCAGCAGGGCGGCGGGTGCATTATTTAATCTCGCACAGGAAGTAGGTAGTGGGATAGTTTTCCCCTTTTTTAATATTTATAACTCCCAGTGTGTATCTGCGGCACTATATGAAGGTGGGATATAGGGTTATCAGGATGTTACCACCTTGCAGATGGAGAAAAAACTTATCTGTAGGGAGCTCTTGTGTCTGCCCCCCACAAGCTCACGTTTTATTTTGCACTCAGAGATTAATCTCCAGTATATCTCTGATAAAGTTAAGTTAGCTCCAGTGGTGGCTGGTGCATTTTAAATCTGGTGTGCAGAAAGCCTTAAGTTTATTATAAAATGCGAGTGTGATTGAATCATACATGCACAGGGGCAGTGAAGGGGTTCTTCTCCTGCAAGAAAATGTGAGAGAAAATGGGTGCAAATGGTGCATTTTCAGCTTATATTTCAAGAAAACCTGGATAATGGAGTAAATAGACTCACAAATCTCCACTCTCCCTGCACTCACGCAGATACATCACTCACACACTCATTGCTCCCTTCAGCCAGCAATAACACATACACTCCTTTGCTCACCCTACACTCACACAAGCATACTCCCCACAAGGGCGCACGTCCCATCTAGTGCATTCACACCACTCACCCTGCACTCATGAAGGCATATTACTCACCATGCACTCATACGTGCACAACGCATCCTGCACTCATTCAGTAACACAACTCACTCTGCAGTTATACAGGCACATCCCTCACCATACACCCTGCTTGCAGACACAAACCCCAAGCTGCAGAAGCACTAAACCCTCTCTGCCCCTAACCCACTCTAGCAGAGTCCAGTAGGAGTACTCCTCCTGCGGTGTGTTGGGGAAGGGTTTTTTCATGTAGGACGATCAGCGGAGCAAGTACTGGGACCAAATAGGCTGCAGGAGGTCGGGAGGCACGCAAATGACAACCCTGTGGCAAGTGCTAGTTGAGGGCAAAGCAGTAATATTCTTTGCTCTGGCAGCCTCCCTACCATTCCGACCCTGCTGGAGCCCGAGCCATTTTGACGATAATGATCACTAAGTAAACAGAAATGTCACGTTACAAATGAATTAAATTCTTTTTAGGGACATTGTGAGGACCCTTGTAGACTCCTAAAATATGAACACATGGCGGACATTTTTACCTACCTGATGCAGCTCTCCCACGTAGCAGCCAGCAGATAAAAAGAGACGGTGGGCTGGGGTTGCAGCCACGGTCCAATTCAGTTCTAATCAATGCAGAGAGGTGCAGAGGCAGAGAGTGTGGGGGAAGCCTATATAATTAGAAACCTGAAGGCAAGAGACAAGAATGGGAACATGCCAGATGTCCATTGAAGAAAAGATGAGGGGGGCTTCAGACTTAGCATGCTGTAATATGGCCAGTATTCCAGGTGCACTCTGGGAGAGCCAGCCATAGAGACAATGCGGCAGCCCCTCGGGTGGTGAGTGCATCCAGTCAAAATAAATCCAGTTGGGGCACTCATGGAGAAAAACATTGCAACAAAGAAAAAAAATACAAATCAAAAAATTCTAGTTCGTCGTGCAGCCAGTTTTGTGGTACAGCAAACCTTTAAGAGCTGCTCTGTTTTTAGGGCCTGGAGTGCTCCATTCCCTTCTCCCCTCACGTGTGCAAATACACCTTTGGCTCCTCCCCCAGCCTGTCCTCTTCTAAATAAAAGTTCAAACAGGCATCAGGTAGGGGAGGGGCTTGCACTTTTGCTCTCATGTTCACGGGGCTGTGTGGACCCCTCCCTGGGCCACAGAACGAAATGCCCAAAAACAAGCAAATACACCGGCATTAAAAAATGCTGCGTCTACCACCCTGACATCACAACCCTGCCTTGTGCCTTTAGGACAAGTAAACCCTTGCCTGGCCAAGGACATACGCAGCTGCCTCCCCTCGAGTTCCAGATTACTGCCTTAGACTGAGCACCACTGAAGCTTATGCTAAGGCAGCTTGGTGGATTTTTTTCCGTTTTTGTTCATAGGGCAACGCCCACTCTGCCCTTTAATACCAGCCGCCCCTGGTTAGCACTCCTTTTACTTTGGGTCAGTGTGTGGGCCAATACTGAGGCTAGTTTGAACAGAGACATCTTTCTTGACTGCCTCAAATTGGACAAGGGGCATTGAATCCCTTGGCTGGCTTATGTACAAAAAACTTTAAAGCACTAAACCTACAAGATTTTTTGATGCACCTCTCACTTTCAAAAAAAGGTGATGACGATGGAAAGCGCTGCTTTTTAGAGTTCTGTTACTCCCAGAGAATACATATTGAGTCAAACAAAAGTACTGTCGGGGAGTATCTTACCTTCTTTGCGCCTGAGGAGCCAGTACATTATTTTGTAATTCTGTTCTCTCAATGGAAGAGCTCTTTATTGTTCTGCTTTAGGGCCGGTACGGTGGAGCGGCTTTTAAACTTTCCAGTTACTTGTGGCTCCTTGGGGTCGCCGCTACCGGTTTGTCCCTGCAAGCGGTTATCTGAGCAGACCATAATGTACTTTATGTTTTTCTGCAAATTTTATAAAAAGTATTTTATTTTATTTATTACTCCAATTTTAAAATCCCTAATATAATGCAAGTGCAGGGATGCTCTGTTTTTTCTTCCATTTTTAAATGGTTATATGATGTCTGTTACAGTGTTTGCGCTTTTCTTAAAGCACTGATGAGTTGCAGAAAATCGATGGATGGGTAGGTGGAATAAGAATCTTTCTTCTTTTAATGATACTGATTGTGGGAAGTGTGAGGGTTGTTGTAGGAGATGTAACCCGTTTAGTGCATCTGATGGATATTCATTTTTGTTTTTGTTTTTAATTCTGAGTTATTATAAATTATTTACGTGAATGTATTATATGTATGTTTTTATCTCTCGATCATTTATGGCCATCTTTTGTGCTGAATAAAGAATTTTGAATTGAATTGAATTGCATAGAGCCCGAGTGTTCAGCTGAGTATTGTTTTACATATTTTCTGGGAAAAGAATAGGAAGACAGATTCAACACAGTAGTTGATTATTTTGCCGGTAACACGTTAATACTCACACAGAGCATTTACATCATTGTAAATGACCATTACCTTGTGCCCTGAAAAATTACATTTTGTTTTGAAAGAGAATTTGGAAAGAGTTAATCCTAAGGCCCTGATTATGCGGTAAGGTTTAAATTACTGTTTGCCTAGGGATCAGAATTCTGAGCTTCATGATAATCACCCACCCTGCTGTTCTCCCCTAACAGATTTCAACCGGTCCGAATTTTATTGAGTGTAAAAAAGAGTAAAAGGTGAAGGATTTAGCACTTTGTATACGGTTTCTGAATTTTATGTCACATTTCCAGGTGAAAACTTGCAATAAGAGGTATTTATCTCACCTGATCATTATCATCCTCTGGTATCCCTACTTACCTGATGTTGTAAATACTCATTCCTCTCTCTTCCATTGTGGGACTCAAAGAAGAAGAACACGATCACCAGCTGACCGCCATTTCAGAATGCTGTTCCCAGTCCTCCTCGGACATAAATTGTTGTCTGTGTGATCCACATTTGAGTCGTTTGCAGTCATCTCCTGCTTCCTGCCTCTAACCAGTTACTGTGATAAAAAGTGCGATGATAACTGGAGATTAATAACAACTCCCTCTCAATGAGTTAGGAAATGTGTTTATGTGCTAATATTCATGGGAGACCATTGAATGAGAAAGAACTGGAGACATTCTTCATATTTTCATTTGCAGCTCAAGTATTTTACATATGTGTTCCTGGCTACTAACTTAACTTACATATATCCTTGTCTACCTGTGCTGAAAAATGTGTGACTTAATGTCCGGTAACAATACCTACAAGGGGTTCATTTTCGTATCAACAACTTTGATGATTTCAAAAGTGAATTCTCTTAAACCCTAATTAGTAGCTTATTCCAATTGAAATTCAAAATAAATTGTTGTTATTCTAACGTGAGTCAATCGCAAAACAGAAAGAGGCTCAACCCAAATGAGCAATGCAGACCGGTGTATACTTATTAAAGCACAAATTTATGTAAAGAAATTGTATTGCATAAAAGGGTACAAATTACAATTCACATATATACAAAAGTGACTGAGATAGACATTCATTTACTACACCTCTTTTCTCATGAGCACTTTTGTCATAACCCATTTCACATATTAGAGAACAGGGAAATTGTCAATGGCTTTACAATGAACAATTCCTGAAATGAAAAGTACAGAGAAAATGGGCTGATTGTTGACGTTTTGATCTTTGGTGTGAAAACATCTATAAGACCATCATTATGCCGATCGAAGAAGTAGTGCCAAAAAGGAGGAGCCCGGCTACATGAAATAAAGCATTTGAGTTGACTGCCGTGTTTCAACTCTCGCCTTAATGTGGAGAGGTTGCCAAAATTAAATAAAAGTCTCTTGATGAACGCTTGCCCTAAGAAAGTCACTATCATGTGATATCTGATACTTGGAGCACCTTTAATTTCAGTTACTGCACTGAACAGCTCTCGGCCTTACAATATAAGACTACCTGTTTCAGTCTCCAATGGGTCTTCAGTCCACATGAGAACAATCCGTCCTAAAGATGGTCTTATAGATGTTTTCACACCAAAGACCGAAACGTCGACAATCCAGCCCATTTTCTCTGTAATTTTCATTTCATTTCAGGAATTGTTCATTGTAAAACCATTGACAATTTCCTGATCTCTAATATGTGAAATGGGTTATGGCAAAAGTGCTCATGAGAAAAGAGATGTAGTAAATGAATGTCTATCTCAGTCGCTTTTGTATATATGTGAATTGTAATTTGTACCATTTTATGCAATACAATTTCTTTACATAAATTTGTGCTTTAATAAGTATACACCCGTCTTGCATTGCTCATTTGGGTTGACCTTCTTTCTGTTTTGCGATTGACTCACATTAGAATAACAACAATTTATTTTGAATTTCAATTGGAATAAGCTACTAATTAGGGCTTAAGAGAATTCACTTTTGAAATCATCAAAGTTGTTGATACGAAAAAGAACGCCTTGTAGGCATTGGTACCTGACATAGAGCTTCCATTACCCAAGCCTCCCAGGGTCTATTGGGTTGCCCATTTTCTTGTTGAACAAAGAAAACTTTGTGACAGCAAAGTGGCCTCGCTGCACTCGGAAATTCATCAATAGTATAGATTAATCCACGCTTCGTCCTCCTCAACCCACCTTTGGGCACGTGTTGGATGCAGATTTCCTTTCAAGAGGACAGAGTTGTCTTCACAGCAAAAAGGCAGAATGAGAAGAGAGTGGGGAGGAGGATACCCAATACCTACTATTTAGGGTGAACAGCAGGTAGGGAGGTGTAGTCCACCGCCAAAGAGAAGTTATAGAGGTTGCAAGTGATTGGCTGACTTTAAAAGAGACTCTGTACAGGTGACAGTTGTAGAGGTGAGGATAAAGACTGGAACTCAGAAATTCGGTGGAAATTGAACATGGATCTCCTATACTCACTACTTTATGAAAATTATTTCAGCAGCTTAACAATAACAAGCATTCATTCACCAGAGATTAGTCTAGTAGATAATCACCCATACGGTTAGAAAGATCTCAATAACATTGGTGCCAGAACACCTTTGTCACCCGTTTTGAATCGCTTGACAAGTGCAAAAACATTTGATCAACTGACTAGTGCAAAACAACATTTTGTACTGGCACATTGGTCCAAAAGTAAGTGAATGATTGTATCAGAACATGTGCAATCTTTGTAATCTGAACATGCCTGTGCAAAATGTTTTCAACTTCTAATTTAATGGACATGCTCAGCCAATAGTTACTTTTTACAGTAACCGAACCTGTTGAAACAAATAGTGCAGCATTAGACTTCAGGGCTCCATTTTTCCAAGGTATTACCATGGCTATACCCTTGACCATAAGGGACTGTGACAATCACCCTGTGAATAATTACAAGTCCCTGGCAAACACTTAGGGCCTCATTATGAATGGCCAAAGTACCACAAATTACACCTTGTGGTAATGCAGCTCCCAGAATTACTAATACTATGGCTACCGGTAAAACTGGGATGCAGAATTAGCGGTAGAATTTTAAATGAAATCCTTGCAACCATCTATAGAATGGGGCATAACATTTGGAAATCGGGTCTACCGCTGCCAATATTTGCTCACGAACCTGTAATGTCAGTTCTTATTCTGGAGACAAATCCTCTAGGTTTTATCTGGAAGATTTGTCTCGGGAAATCAATATAGTATTACCACAAGCAGTATTAACTTGGAATGTGGAATGCTGTTTTGGGTAGAAACACATGCTTCCACCCTGAACGATATTAAGCCAAAACATCTGATGGGCTCCTCAAATGGAAAAGCATGAAAATTCAGATCATACCTGGAGCTTTCACCTCATGTGTTTAACAATACCCATAAAAAAAGAGTAGTCACAAACATATGTAGAAAGCAAGGAGATGTAACCACAGTAACAGCAATGTATTAAAGGTGCAAAACCTTCAGAGCAACAGAGTCTGTCAAAGATACAGCACACATAAATACTTGGGATTAAAAACATCTTCCAAAATCATTAGGCTTTAAAAAAGTTGAGCCACTGGGAAAGACATTTTTCAGCTTGAAGGATACACTGTGTAAGGAATTGGGTTGTTGGTTGACCTGGGTGCGAACCCAGATCAAGCAGCATCCACAATCCTTGTCAGGGTGAGTCACAAGTCAACCCTAAATTAACCTGTGCCCAACCCACTGGTAGCTTGGCACGGAGCAGTCAGGCTTAACATAGAGGCAATGTGTAAAGTTTTTGTACAACACTTCAAACAGTAAGAAAGTGAGAAACACCACACAAAAAGAATTCCACTCCAAGTTAGAAAACAATAGTTATTTTTAATAAATAAAACAAGATCAAAATGACAAAAATCCAATCAGTAGAATTGGAGATATGCAGGTTTAAAGATTTCAGTGAAAGTAGCACCAAAAAGCACAAAGCGCTAACTGTGGACATTTGGTTGCACCGGATCGGGACAAAGTCACAAGTTCATGCTTACCATGATGTAGTGCAGGCTGGCTACTGGAACCAGTTAGACCTGCTGAACAAGAGTACCTTAAATCCTGGTTTGCGGAGTGTTGTGAGTTTACGTGCCGAGGATGTTGCACGTAGCTGAGGCGATGTGTCGGTTCTGAGGAGATGCGGAGCTGCGATGTGAGGTCCTGCATCATCATTGAGGATTCCATTGATGAGGGCTTGCGATGCAAAGTCCAGCTTCAAGGATGCATCCTGCAGTCGAGGCAATGCATCAGTTCCAAGGAGCTGTGAGGCTGCGATGTAAGAACCTGCATCGTCGGTGAGGCTGCCGTCGACAAAAGGTGTGAGGGCCTGAGTCAGGAAAGCTTAGCGCAGGCAGTGGTTCTGATACGGCTAGAGGGTTTATGCAGGGTCCTTTACATCGGAAGAACCCTCGCAGTAGAGGCGATACATAAGTTCTGAAAGTGATGCGTCAAAAAGCAAAGGTAATGCACCAGTTCTGCTGGAGATGCACTGCACTGTGGAGGGGATGTGTCATTTCTGCTGGATCTAAAGATGGGCTGGAGGAGCACAGTCAGGCCCACTTTCAAGGGTCCAGGACTGGGGTGGCACCACTTAGCAGGGTAGGACTCACAGACGGCAGATTTCAGGTGCTGGGTTCAAGGTTGTTTGAGTCTTCTGTCTCTGAGGATGTGGTCAAGAGGCGAGCCAACTAGCCCTTGGAGTCACTTGGGGGTCCTGGGTTCAACAGATGCAGCTCCAGACCTTCTCACCCAGGCAAGAGGGCAGCAGGCAGCAAGTCAGCACAGCAAGGCGCAGTCCAGCAGGGCAACAGTTCAGCAGAATGGCAGTTCTTCAGCAGCACAGCAGTCCTTCTCTCTGACAGAGTATCCACAAGTCCAGAAGTGTACTGAGTAGTTGGTGTCTGAGGTCCAGTATTTATGCCCATTTGTGCTGATATTTAATTATCTTTTTGTCATCTGCTTTTTCCAGTGCATCAATGAAATCATCGAATGTTTCAATCCTGGCAGTCCATCTGGTGCCTATGTTCTCTTTTTAGGTGGTATTGAATTGAAGTGGTGATTTCAAGAACATGGTGGCATCATAACCACAAGAGGATCTTCCTGCTATCGAGAGCAGGGCCAGTTCTGGCAATGTTGGCTGCCAACTTCTATCGGCACCTTCATCACGCAATAGCCGTGTGCTGACATCTGGGTCATCGCGCCCAATCCGAGTTTGTAAGGCACCAACTTCTTCTTTGGCTGTGAATAGCGGTTTTGTCTACTGTACACGGTCACCACCGTTCTCAACCTTCTGCATTGTACCTGGTTTTCACTGCCTTAAGCATTTCTCTGTGATTGACTGTTCCTCTTCTGGAACTTCCTTGCACCTGGCTGTCGCTGTCTCTAGCGCTTCTCTGTACCTGGTTGTCACTGCTTTTAGTATTTCTTGCACTGTATGGTTGATTTCTCTGTGTTATGTTGTGGCACAGTACTTCTTTTCCCGCCTTCCCAGCAGGTTCCAGGCCGATGATGAGTGAGCTTTTCTGCAGTCCTTCACCTTCTTCAAAAGCCTTGCTCTGGCTAGAGTGGCTCTTTGACTCCTCATAGGTCAACCGTCCATATTCACTTTGATTGAGGCACACGTGGCATGCATGAGCAGTTTGCTGGACATCCGCAAACTCTCTGGGAGAGCACTCCTGATTCGTCAGGTTACAGATCCCCTATCTTGACACCAGTTGCAGTGTCTTCCCCAGCCCGGGAGCATGTAAATGATCGTGCCACACACAGAGCTCTGTATTACACGTCTTTATTCTTCAGAGTGTAACCGTTAACTGGACGAGCTGTGTAACAAGCTTTATTAACCACACCCAGACACACCACATTTATTATTACATCATTCTACTATGGAGTCGTTAGGGACCAGAGGGGTCCCGTTATCTCTAATCACAAGATGTTACACTGGCCACCCTAGTCTATCCCCCTTGACCTCTGGTTGTCCTGATGCCACTGATTGTCCTCATCCTGACAATTCTAGTCCAGGTGCTGGTTCTGTTGTTTCACTTGGTACTTCATAACATTGTCCCATTGATTCTGGTCATTCTGCTTCTCATAATCATGTTCCTGGTTCTTTTGGTCCTACTCCTTCTAGTCAACCTAATCCTCCCTGCACTGGGCCTCGGCCTATGGCCCTTGTCTTCTTGGTGCCCTCGGTCCTTGCCCCACTGATCTTCCCCGTCCCTATCCTGCTGATCCTGGTCCCACTAGCTCTCGTAATCCTGCTTCTGTCTTTCTGGACCTCCTGGTATTCTTCCACCTTATCCAGATCCTTCTGGTTCTGGTCCTCATGCTTCTCATCCTCATGGGTCTGCATCAACAGATCAGGTCCTGGTCAGCCTGGGCATGGTCATCCTGTTCCTCATCCTCCTGGCCATCCTGGTCCATCCTCTGGCCCTCCTGGCTCTGGTTATTCTGGACCTGCCTCCCCTTGTCCTGGTCCTCCATTTCTTCGTCAAGCAGGTCCTCTGGATTTTGCCACTCTAGACCATAGTCCTCCTGGTTCTCGGAGTCCTTGTTTTCCTGATCCAATTGATGTTGGCCTCTCTAGTCCATTTTGTGCTGGTCATCCTAGACCTTATTCTTCTAGTTGCCTGTGCATCTTTCCCCAGATATAGGCTTCTAGACTATGGCCTCCTCTGTCCTGGGCTTCCTAGGCCTTGCTATTCGAGTTCTGTCCACTTGGTGTTGGTCACCTTGGTCCTTCTGACCCTGGTCCTTGTCATCCTTATCCTCCTAGTAATGTGCCCACTGGATTTGTCCTCTTAGTCATGGTCCTCTTGGCCTGGGCATTGTGGTCATGATCCTCATGACTAATCTGGTCCAGTCTCGTTGGTCATCTTGGTTCTGATTGTCCTGGTCCCCTTGACCCTTCTCACTCTAGTGCTCCATTTTGTACTTAGCCCTGATCCCTTTGGTCCTTGTCCTCTAGCCCAGTTCCCAGTTCCACTTTTCTTGGTCCCATTAGTCTGCACTGCTCTGGTCCTGGTCCTCCTGGCTATGGTCCCTCTGACAGCCTTCTTCCTGGACCCTCTGTATAGGTAGTCTGTGACATGCCAGTACCCTGGTCCTAGTGGTCCTTGCCCTCCAACCCCTGAGCTCCCTAGTCATCTCTGTCCACTTTGATCTAGTCCTGATTCTCCTGGACCTACTCCCCCTAGTCTTTCTGCTCCTTGTGGTTCTGCACCAACTGGGTCTGGAGTCGCTTTTCTGGTTCCTCTGGTCCTAGTCACACTGTTCATTTTCCTCCTGGCCATCCTGGTCCTAGCACCCATGCCGAGACCTCCTGGTTCTGGTCCTACTGGTCTGGTATGCTCACTCTGAGTCTTATGGCCACCTTAGTGCTTCTTCCTAGTATCCTAGTCCTCCTGCTCCCTGGTACTATTCTTTACAGTCTACCAGACCTTGGTCAGCCTGGTCCTTTCCACAAAGTTGTTCTATTCTTGGTACCCTTGGTGCCTGTCCACATGGCCACACAGTTCTTCTAGTCCTTGTCCTAATCATTTTCCTCTTGGTTTGGCTCTTCCTAGTCCCCCCGGCCATTTTCCTCTTGATCTCCTGGTATTGTGCCCACAGGTCCTGGTTCACTTGGTTCTAGTCCTCTTTGCGAACCTGTTCTTCTCCAATTGGTCTTCGTAGCTCCTCACCCTGGTCTTGCTACTGCAGAGTGTTCCACATAGCATTATGATTCTGGTTCCATTGGCCCTTGTCCCATTTTACCTGAGTATTTAAGTCGACCTAGTCCTCCCTGGTCTGGTCTTGGTCCTACTGATAAGTTTACCTGATTTCCATATGGCTGGGTCCAAACTGAGGTGGCATGGTGAGCAAAAGAACGATGGGTTGGAGTGCTACCCCGAACTGTTGCCAGTCATTATACTTATTGCAAGCAGGCCCCATCACCTTTTGTGTGTTTCATTTCCCTGCCTTAGCCATTTAGTGCCTGCAGTCTGTCTCTGGGTCACACGGCTGGGTGTAATTGGCAGTTGGTCTTAGTGTATTCCTCCTAGACAGCCCCACACAATAGATAGCTTAGTGTGCCTGGTTGGACCATCACTGGCAGGATCGGAGGGTGGAGTTACGCAAAGCCCCACTTACACCTGAATAGGCTGTGGTCTGCCTTCACACAAAGGATTGCATAACCCCTGAAGTTAGTCTGGAGCCAGGGCAGAGGAGGCAGACACTTGAGCACTTCAAAGGGAATCCTCTAGAAGTTTCTCCTACTTCAGAGAAGGCACCAGGTATAAACATTGGACCTCAGACTCCAACTCTTCAGTACACTCCTGGACCTGTGGATTCTACAGAAGAAGAACTGCTGTGCTACTTTACTTCCAGAAGGACTGCCACTCTGCTGCCCTGCTACTCTGATGCTCTGCTGCCCTGTTTGCTGAGAAGGAAGATTGGACCTTCATCCCAAGCCGAAGTGACTCCAAAGGCCAGCTGACCTCCTGTTTGGGGTTACACAGACATAACAAGCTCCAGAGAATCCCTGCAATTGCCCAGCTGACCTACTGCCTGGACCTGCATCTGGGACTGCCTGAACCCTGCTGGCCTCTGCTGGAGTGAGTTCCTGACCCCCAAGTGGTGCCCCTTAGGTCCTGGACCCTTGGTGTGGCCTCAGTTGAGCTCCCCTGAAGTTTTTGGGCTCTTTGCAAACACGAACGGGCCCTTTGGTGCCAAACTCTTGCTGCCTGCGCCAACCACCAATGCGAAGTTCAGTGAACCAACTATTCGCACTGCATCATTGACCACTCATGGGGACTGCCAATGCAAAGGGACAGCAAGGACTTTCTGCGACGCCGAAAGGAACTTCGCACTCCAGCGATGACCGTCTGCGATGCCCAGCCTGCTCTTCGCGTCACTTCGACAGCCATCCACACCGCTCTCCCTGTTCCTCGCAGCCTCTTCCACCGCACATGGAACTCATGGCGCTGAACTTGAAGGTAACTCTTTCAGTGGAACTAACCTGGTCCCTGTATCTACCCTGAGCTAGGGGGACCTAGTTATCTCCCCCTTTTAAAAGTGATAAATGCTAAATTATTGCCAAGTATAACATATGGGGCCGGATTATGATGCGGTAATGAAAGCATTCCCACTCAATCTGTTTGGGAATGGTTTCCCACCGACTAGGATCGGGAGAGTCCGACCGACCGACCGATTACGATGCATCCGGATGCTTACAGATACGATTGGATCGGACTCTTATTGACTTCAATGGGAGCCAATGTTCCGACCGAATGCATAGGCTTCCATTGAAGAAAGGGGTGGCTGGGGAATATCGGGCACCCTGTGGCAGGCACCCCCTGGTGCCTGCCACACTGTGCATGGCTGGTAAGAGGGGACCCATGGGCACCCCCACAGGCCCGATTGGGAAGGCGCCGGGTGCAGGGGCGCCCGCTACGAGCCCCCAAAGTTTGATTCTGACTGCAGATTTGAGTCTGATGGCACGATTCGGAAAGGCTGTCTGAATCCAGCATTGTAATCGGTCGTTTGGAAACGCGGCCCGTAGAGACGTACGATTCTGTTCCGTACTGCTCGGTCATTCCAAATGCCATCGATTCGGATTGGGATATTCCTAACGCCTAACTCGCATCGTAATCGGTCGGTCGGAAACCTTTCCGATTCGGGGCCTGATTATGATGCGGTTAGGAAGGCATTCCCACCGAATCGGTTTGGGAATGGTTTCCGACCGACTAGGATCAGAAGAGTATGACCGACCAATTACGATGCATCCGGATGCTTCCAGATACGATTGGGTCGGACTCCCGTTGACTTCAATGGGAGCCTATGTTTCGACCGAATGCATAGGCTCCCATTGAAGAAAGGGGTGGCTGGGGAAAATCGGGCACCCTGTGGCGGGCACCTCCTGGTGCCTGCCACACTGTGCATGGCTGGTAAGAGAGGACCCATGGCTACCCCAGGGGGCCCGATTGGGAAGGCTCTGGGTTTCAGGGGGGCCCGCTACAGGGCCCCAAAGACTGATTCTGACTGTTGATTCGAGTTGGATGGCACGATTCGGAAAGGCTGTCTGAATCCAGGATCGTAAACGGTCGTTCGGAAACGCGGCCCGTAGAAACATTCAATTCTGCTCCGTACGGCTCGGTCATTCCAAATGCCGTTGGGTTCAGATTCGGAAACCTTTCCGATTCGGTCGGAAAGACACGTTCCCGATCTGGTTCAGACGGAGCAAATGCCATTAGGAGACCTTCCTAACCGCATCGTAATCGGGCCCTTGGTCTGAAAGGCACGTTCCCGATACGATTCGGATGGAGCAAATGCCATTAGGAGGCCTTCCTAACCGCATCGTAATCGGGCCCATGGTAGTGAAGCACTGTGCGGAAAGGACTCTATAACCATAAATAATGCCTTGACCAAAACCTTCACGTTACTTTTCCAGCTCCCACACAATGCATCGCCCACCCAAATTAGATTAGAATTTGGGCTATCTAGCCAGCTTATTGCTAGGAAAGGCCAATTCATAAAAGTGTGGAAAAGAATAAAAACAGACAACACAAACCAAATATGCCGCCTGTTACGACAAGAAATTCAAACAAATCAGAAATCTCAGTCTTAGGAGATTTACAAGCTGCCTTAGACAAATACTCAGCACATGCTATTTGGGATATGCCTATAATGACAGAATCTTTTAAAAAGTCTATTAATAAAATAACAAAACAACTATTGATGCATAAAGATAAAGAATCCCTTGCAAAAATATTGCATGCACGGACACTCGTGAATGAGTACAAATCGGCCAAACCAGACCACAATCCTACTTAGAAACTCATTGGTCTATAAATTAAAAAAAAAAAAAAATTAAAGCACGATTTGGCCTTTTTTCCAGGATCATTTCACGCAATGCTATGGCTGCATACAACAGAACCGATGCCTTGTCGATTATGCAAAAAAGGAGTAGAAAATATTGTTCATTTGCTTTGTATATGTCCAAAGTTGAAGGAAGAATGAAGAGTGACACGCAAGAGGCCTTTTAATACCTGCGGAATACGGTCTTGCAGACAAGCACTTATAAAATGTCTTAAATCAACTGACATAGTTTTGAACTCTGCTTTTATAAAATGTATTTTAATGATAAAAAAGAAATTGGCCGCGATGACGATGTAATCAAAGAGTACAAATGAGACATGTTTAATAGTTAAATTGCACAATAAGATTTGCACTATTCAGATATTGGTAAAAAAGAAAATTAGTTAATAAGTGGAATTTTATCAGTATTATGACGATTTGCTACATTTTAAATCGTGGATTTTTCAATCAAAATAATGAGTATACGTTTTTATCCTGTGAATTTTTTAATATGGATGGTTGTTGCTTTTAAATATTGTAGGATTTTAAATAATCGAACAGTAAAAATTTATATTAATTTAAAAAAAAAAAAACGAGCTCCAAAGCAGTCAGGCTGAACTTGTGCGTTTTACCCTGTTATGCGCAAGCCGATAGATACGGTTGACACTTTTTGCTTTTTGGTGCTATTTTCCCTCAAATTTTTAAAATTGCATATCTCTGGTTCTTCTAATTGGATTTTTGTCATTTTGGTATCAAATTATTCATTCAGTTCTACTCTATTGTTCTTCATTGGTGTGGATTTTTTCTTGTGCTGTGTTTTCACTTTATTACTGTTTGAAGTGCTGTATGAACACTTTCAACATTGCCCCTAAGTTAAGCCTTACTTCTCTGTGCCAAGCCACCAGAGGGATGAGAACAGGTTAATTTGGGGTTTGTTTGTGACTTCACTCTGACAAGGATTATGGTTATTTTTTGAGTAAGGTTTCACCCCTCTCAACCAGTAACCCAATTTCCTACAACATGTGTAAGCTAACAGGGAGATACCCAAAGGAGAAAAATATAATAACACTCCTGGCCCTGGTCCTACTGATGCCCTTAGTCCTGGTCCACTGTGTGTTACTAGTCCCCCTCCTACAGGTCATGCTTCCCTGATGCTACTGGACCTTGTCTCCATTCTGGTCCTGATCCTATTCTACTGTCACTGGTCCTCCTAATCCTCCTGCTTTGTATCTTCCTGGTTCTGCACCAGCAGGTCCTGGTCTTCCTTGTTTTTTTTCTTCTTGGCCTGGCCATCCTGCTTTGTGTTGTGCTGCCCACCCTGGTAATAGCTCCTATGGCCTGGCCCTTTGGACTCTTATCATTCTGGTCTTGTACCCAAGGTCCTGGTTCTCTGATCAGAGACGTTTTAAGGCATGGGCAAAGTTGGCTCTGGCCCAGGGCCCACACCTCCTAGGGGCCCCATCATTAAACTTTCAGGACAGTCCCCGACAGTGGCATAGCGCAAACATGATGGGGCCACCTGCACAATATGTAAAGGGGCTCTCAGGTTTCCAATATCTCAAAAATATTCAAAGGCTTTGCACTGAATGGGGCCCCCTTGAAGGACTGGAGACCCCTTAAAGGTTAGGGGGCCAACAAAGAGGGTTGTCAATGATCAGACAGTAGTTGCAGAAGGCGTGAATGAGCTTAAAATGGATAATAAATTCAGAACTGTTCCAAGCAGGGAGCCCCAAATAATGTTTGGCCGGGGCCCCCAAAATTCTTTAGATGTCCCTGTCTCTGATCCCTTTTGTGTGTTGTTCCCTGGTCTTCCTGGTACTCTTGGGCCTGGTCCCAATGTTCATCCTTGTCCTGCTCTTCCTCTTTTTTTGGTCTTCTTGGACCTGGACATCCTGTTCCTCGTCCAGCTTGCCATCCTCCTAATCCTTTTCACACTAGTTCTGGTCCTGCTACCTGTAGTCCTACTATTTCTGGTCCTCCTAATCATTTTTCTCCTCTTGATGTTGCCTCTACTGGTCCTGATCCTCTTGCTCCTGGTGCTCCCAGTTTGAGTGCTCCTGTGCTTTGTTCCACTGGACCTGCTCCTCCAAGCCCTTCTAATCCTGGTTCCTTTAAACAGAGTCTTTCTGTTCTGGTCACCTGGGCTGGTCCATCTGGCCATTGCTGTCCTGGTCGTCTAGTTTTGGTCATTCAGGCTTTGGTCTTCCTGACCCAAGTCCTCCTGGCCATGATTTTCTTTGCCCTTGTCCTCCTCATCTGTATTGTCCTGGTCCTCCTTGTACCACACATCTGGTTCCTCATGGTCCCCATTGTCTTCCTGGCCCTGGTAGTCCGGTTACCTTTGGTCATGGTCCCTTTTTCCTTGTCCTACTTGGCCTCCTCCCTTCATCCTTGCTGTCCTTGTTCTGGCTCTTCTCATTCCCTTAGAATGGGTCCTCCTAGCTCTGATCCTTCTAACTTGGTCCCCTTTGGTCCTGATCCTCCGAGTCCTCCTGAGCATTGTCTTGAATCTCCTGGCCCTGGTCTTCCTTGCCCTTTCCCTCCTCTGTGCCCACTCATCCTGGACACTTGATCTAAGTCCTCCTTCTTCTGTTCCTCCTAGACTTGGTCCCCCGTGCCATCCTGGTCCTTTTGTCCTTGCCCTCATTGTCCTCGTTACCTGATCCTTCAGACTCTAGAGGCTCTGGTCTTCAGCCAAGTAGGGTTGCCAATGCTGCCACTTAAGGTTTTTTGGGAAGAATAACATCTAAGTTTGTGTCCTCTCAGTGCAGAGCATCAGCAGGATTCCGTACACTCAAAGCACTACTGGACATGCTTTTAATGAAACTACAAGTTCCAGAATGCATTGCACAGTTTATTAATATTCCAGGCCTGGCTGAAGTGATCACATGATGTGGGGTTATTTGGCAGCTGAGGCCCATTCTGTCGACCATCAGAACTCCTAAGCTTCAGATCCAAAGTGAAGACACTCGTGTGCTCTCCAGCCCTTCTGCTGGCGCTCAGATACAGTCACTCTGCATTATTTCAGCATCCCGCACAAGCTTTGCTATTTAGCCAGCAACTGGATAAAAAGTTTCGTTTTCAGCTACGTATCCGGCCGCCGGCGAAATAAAAGAGACATCATGCTATTTGACAGTGGCCGGATAAATTGACAGTTCCTTTATTTAATGAGTTCCCTGGTGTAGTTTGTATGTTATGTTTAGGAAAGCTAGTAGTTGTTTTACAAGACAATAAAGTAAAAATCCCATTCCTATTGTTCACTAATAACGCTAAAGCAATCCCTCATTTTTACTATATTTTTACTTTGCAGCTCCATGTAAACATTGCATACAAAGAGCAGCCGATAGCTTCGAGGGCAAAGATGGGATAATAAAACCCAAGCTTTTCAAGTTCAGTAGCAACAAGGGCGGACTTGTAAGAACACGCGGGTGTTCGCTCGCGTCTGACTTGTGTGGCATATGACAAACAGTAGTTGACTATTAACAATTATTGGCATTTGTCAACTATCTGGTTATTTAGCAAGGAAAAGGAAATGACAGCAATCATGCCCAATTTGGCTTCTCGTGCTTCCAGGGCCTCGGACTCACAAGGCGCACATCAGAAGCACGAGGAAAGGGTTTGCAGATGTGCCGGGCGCTGCCGGCTATGACAGTGATGCTGCCAATGTTGCACGTGGATCAACCGACGATTAAGATATCAAAAGCGCTCACGCAGGCTTACTGACAGCTGGCTCGATTGTTTGCACCTGTTTCCTTCGGCATTACAGATATATCTGGAATAGATTACCCCGGCTTGCGCGAGGCACAGTTCACCTCGCCACGCCATGACGCACACCCGCAGCATCGCCGTTGAACTTCAGACAGCCAAGACTACACCGGATCACTCATTGTCACAGAACGAGTAATATTTACCAACGGGTAGAACCTGCCACGGTTTTAGATTGGTGACACCGCGCATAGTCGAAACAACGGTAAACACCAACAGTTACGGGGATAAACTGAAGAATAGTTTAAAACATTAGACTAGCTGATAAGTGTCCATTAATGTAATTTTAGCACTGAATCAGCTGTATTACTAAGGCTCCTGTCTGTCTCATCACTCTTATTCTTTCTGTTTTGAACTGTTGTTCTGATTATTTTTGTTAAGCTTCTTATGTTAACTCTAATTTTGTTAGGTTCTTATATATTTTTTTACTATACTGGTTTGTCATATAGGTTCACATTCTCTTTTTGTTGTTTTATTTTTTATTTTTAATGCATCTCCTTTCTTCTTTTTGCCTTTCTTTATTTCCTATCCTGCTCTAGTTCTTTTTTTGTCTGTTTTTCTCCTCTATTTGGTAATGCAGTGATTCATATTATTTATTGACAAGCCTGTCAGGTGATTTCATTGCGTATCTGGGTAGCATGGAGGGATTCTGCCACTGTTGCCCAGGAGTTTAAAACAGGGCTGCAAAGTCCAAAAGACTGCTCGGGTCCGTATGCGTCGTGTGTGATACATCTGTTGATGGTTGTAATAGGCCATCAAAATGGTGTCTGGAGAAACATGCAGAGGAGGTTGACACTGCTACTCGTATGAAAAGGATAAGGATATGCATTAGTATCACACATAGGAGTGTACCTGGCAGTCAGGTTAAACATTGTGGTGTGTGCACATATTTTGTGGCACATGTGACATGCATGTGCCATAAAGTGCTTTTATTGAGGTCATGCACAAGGCACATGCTAAGGAACGTGCATTGTGTCAATAGTCACGGAGGAGCCTGAAGTAGCCAAGGTCTCCATCCAGCAGTTGTGCAATAATCACTGAAAGGTGTCTCTGTGTTGCATCAGGTAAATATGTATTTCAATGTATAATGCGCTCTCTGACAACACAGATCCTTTGCATATGAATGAAGAGCCAGCAGCGATTGTCAAACGCTTGTTCTGCGGGTCTTGATGGCTGCAATGCACCTCGTCTGCTGATCGAACCACAAAGCACACATGGGAGATGTGCCACAGCTCAGAACTGCTGTGTTGCATGCTGCTGGCATGCATGAACATGGCACGGTGGCATTCGGAAATACATGGTTGTGCAAGGCAGCAGGCAGCATCAAGGCTGGAAAGCCTTTGAGAGGCTTACAGTCATTTCCCTGGTCTTCTGAAAGTGACCAGGAAAACAACTACTTTGATGTTGGCAGGAGTTGGATGGGGCAGAAATTCAGTGGCGTGATCACACCATAGCAATCTCTGATAATGCCACGCATCATGCATAGATGGAAGCAATGTCTACGTGCCACCTTTCCATCTCTGCTAAACCCTGGCTCTAAGCCCTCCCTCTCGTTCTCCCCGCCTTACCTGGAAAACCAAAGTAATCCTGACATTTTGGAGAACCTCTTGTATCGAAGAAGGCGCTCATATACCTTTTCCCTATACTGGATTGTATGAGGCACCATTTGGCAACATCTGATGTCAGTGGTCAGGTATCCTGCCTGTGCACTCATTCATGATCATTTAACTCTAAAGGTGTGAGCTTTTTATGCCTTCCGACTAAAATAACATCTTTAGCTGCAAAAGGAACGAAAAGAGCAGTCCATCTCTCAGCCTGCACATAAAAAAATAAAAAAATAAAAACTCCAAGCCCTTTTTGGTGCTCGCAGTACACTAAGAAAGTGGACCCAAGATTCTTCACAGTAAAATCCAATTCTACACCCCTCCTAGATGCCTGAGGTCACACCACCAGGCTCTCGCCAAGATAAAAAGGATTAAAAAGCTAGGGCCGGGGGACGCTCCTTTTCTTACCTCGCGGCATTACAGTGGAATGGGCTGCCAGTAGAGCTGCGGCTGGCCACAGACTACAACACCTTCAGGAAAAAACTAAAAACATTTCTATTCCCTGTCTGAGTAGTCCTTTATATTCTTAGTTCCACTCCTCAGTTCTAGGATCTGCCTCCTCAGCGCCGTGATATCCCTCTGGGATGAATGTTGCGCTCTACAAATAAATAAATAAATAAATAAATAAGACCCTCATTCTGATTGACCTAGCATTCTGGTTGGTTAATAGTGCCCGAGGAAACACCAATGTACAATGAATCAATTTTAATAGGCAGGACATTACCTCTATTCTGAGTTCCGCAGGTTAGAAAGAGGGCTGACATGGTAATGCCACAAGTCTTCATTTCTGAGGTTCAAAACCAGGCTAGAGTAATATTTCCGTGCATAAGTTGTGCCCGATTTTTTTTTCATGTGAAATTTTGGGAGGAAAAAGGAAGGTCTTTGTAGTAATTTCAATTACGTTCTAATCCCAATTTGGCTGAAAACTCCTGTTTGCACCCGTATCAGCGTTCCCGGCCTAATCAGAGTGAGGGCCTTTTTGTTGGAAATAGACTCCACATCTTTCCACTGGCTGAATCTACTCCCATCTCCTTTGTATGTGTCAAGAAGAGGAAACTATCTCCAGCAGAGATAACCCTTTTGTTGTCTTGTAGACCATTCCTCAGAGCCAGCTTTGCTCGGGAGCCAGTGCAGGAAGGCTAACAGCCCCCCTTGCCTGCTAGCAGGGGAGGGGTGCATTCATTTCCCCTACGAGGGTCACAAGTTCTGTTGTCTTTTCACTAAGGTTAATCTTCTGTCACTAGCATGTGTGGCATACCTCCCTCCAACATGTTAGGCGATCTGTACTAGATTGGACATGCAACATGATTAACTAAAATTCAAAAATTCCAAGCAGACCCTCCTAGCAGGTGAAATATCTTAATTTGTTTACTGAACTTCACATCATGTTTTGACGGTGTGCCATATAATTATTAAGCAATTCAAAGTTTGCAGAGCATTTAATTACTCAGTACACATGGTGATATTTGTTTCCTTTATTGGAGTTTTTTATCAAAACACAAAACTCTTTCTGAGCCGTCAGCTCAAAAGACGGCATCAAGGTCTGATAATCACAGATAACATAGTCAAGATTAATGAAAACCGGGGGCATGGCTTGACGCCGATCGAGGACGGCCGCTCGCTGATGGGGCTCCGCGGCAGCTCAGAAGGAGTGTCGACTTCTCTGACGGACCTATACTCTGATGAAGTTTTTCATGCCGTGAAGGACTCTGGAGATGTTTTCCGCCCTGTTTCTGCTCCGGTGAGCACTCTCTCCCGTCAAAGGCGGCCGGCGCGTTTCTCTTCACGAGACTCGCGCCCGCCATTTTGTTCATCCCACTCTGCTGCGTATTAGCGTGAAGAGTCAACAAATGGCAAAATATTTATTCAAAACTGCAATTTTCTATTAATTTCTCTACTTTTAAGGTACTCAGCCAGTCAATGAACATTATTTATTTATATGGGATGTAAAGACAGGAAGCAATATTGTAATGGGATTCTTCTAACCATCCCAGAATGCTCATAATATATGCAAGGCTGAATTGAACACAGCGTGGGATGATATGAAACAGTGATCTTTAATCTGACAACGCGAGAGTTATAAAATTGGTTGTTTGGAAATTGTTAATCTACTACGGATGGCGCTTTTCTCTTCACAAGTTTAGTGCCTGTCATTATGGTCATTGTGGTAGCATGTTGCTCTATTGCGAAGCAGGAATAATACACAAGGTTTTCATTTTGATTCTAAACAAACAATCTAGTATTCACTGATCCTCTCACACCTTGACCTCCTGGAATTTGATACTTCAATGGCAATAAATTCTGACTGTTGAGAAATACATATCAATTGTATCTTACATTGACTGTTGCTGTGCTTTCACTAATATTCAAATCGTATCTAGAGTTTTATGGGGAGAACGAAATCCACACGTCGCGTTGTTGGTTCTCCCTTACCATTTTCATCTTTGGCAGACCACAACCCCTATTCTGTTCTTTCAACAAATATGGAAAACTCTGAAGGTAATACACCACTCCCCCACATGGGAACATCGGCAACGTCTTCCAGTATTCCACTTTCCGCCAACAATCTTACTCCTAAACTAGCCACCTCATCTACGCTAACTTCTGGTAAGCGTGTCAAAAAAGATCCTCCTTAACCTGCTTCTTCTCCTCCACCAAATGCTATGGATGTGCTTCTTGAGGAAATACGCGCTCTTCGACCATACATGGAGGAAACAAATAAACAACTTCAAGCCTTAGATGACAAGTGGTCTACTATGGAAAACAAGGTTATGCAGATTGAACAACTAGTGGAATCTGTCCAGGTTGTAGTGAACCAAGTCCCTCCAATGCAATCTGATATTTTATTTCTCAAAAAACAAGTGGAAAATCTCAATCGTCGCAATAACTTACGCATATATGGTGTGGCAGAAGGCTTGGAAGGCTCAGACCCCATTTCATTTTTTAAGTCTTTCCTCCCACAAGTTCTTGATTTTTCCAACTCCCCTGTCTTGAACATTCAAAGAGCTCATCGTTTGGGTCGCAGTCCAACTATGGTGACCTCTTCAGTCAAACCTAGAGGAGTCATCATATATTTCTTGGAATACACAGATTTATTGAAGGTCTTGCAAGCAGCTAAACTCAAGGGCCGTATCTCGTGGCAAGGTTCTAACCTCTTTTTTGCTCAAGATTACACCAAAGAAACGCAGATCGAAGAAAGAAATTTCTGGATATGAGACCAGTTCTTCGTTCTCTTAATGCTAGATTTGGCCTCTTCCATCCTTGCCTTTTCAAAGACACATATAAAAACAAAACTACGAATTATGAGGATCCTGTTTAACTACAACGATTCTTAGACCAGTGCAGAGAAGAGGATATGGATATGTCTAGACTCTCCTCTGCTTAACTTTGGGACGCCAACAGCTTAATATGCTTTTTCTCCAAAAATTTAATGTTTGTTCTCGTTTTGTTCTATGTTTTTTCTTGCTTCCCTATATGGTTCTCACCTGTCGTGTTTTTCTCCTCTGTTAGGTGCGGTCATTTTTCATACATGATTTCTGTTATCTACGGTCTGCTTTGGATGATGTCCTCCCTCCCCGGTCCGCCCTGAGTTGCCTGGTTAGTTGTGCCATCTTCCTTATGTGGTTTCACCACCCTCATCCTGTTCATGTTATTTGTAGTTGGTTGTTATGGTTTTGAATTTTATGGTTTATGTTTCTCCCTTGTTGTACTTGTTTTTACTCTTTTGTTTCATCTTTTTTTATCTTCATTCAGATCCTTCTTCCCTTTCATTAATATATTTTCCCTTTTCTTTTTTACTCTCCTCTCTTCCTTTCGTGTTCTCTTTTTCGTTATTATCTTTTCCTTTTTCATAACTGCTTATTTCTATCTTTTCGCTATTCAATATTACTGGTACGGTTCTATATACTCTTTATCTCGATTGTTACAAATGGCCCTAAAAGTTGTTTCATGGAATGTTAAGGGTTTGGGTTCTCCGATAAAACGTCAAAGGGTACTAACTCATTTATCTAATTTAAAGTGTGATATAGCTTTATTACAGGAAACCCACATTTTAGATAAGGAAATCCCTAAACTTAAAAGACAATGGGTAGGTAATGTTTTTGCTTCTCCAGGTACAGGAAATCGTAATGGCGTAATCATTTTATGTCATAAACGTCTTGACTTACAGATTTTCACGCAAGAGGCTGATAATATGGGTAGATGGGTCTCTG
Source organism: Calotriton arnoldi (assembly GCA_963921515.1). NCBI lineage: Eukaryota > Metazoa > Chordata > Amphibia > Caudata > Salamandridae > Calotriton > Calotriton arnoldi. The sequence goes on from CAWUFW010017091.1 coordinate 144,723, forward strand.
TTTCACTCTTACTTAACAATATCCCCATGACGCTTTTTAATCTTTATGCATCTACTGCCTCAGACGTCACCTTTTGGCCTTCAATACTATCCAAATTGATGTCCTTTCAAGATGAATATTTTTTAATTGGTGGAGATTGTAATTTGGTTATGGACCCTATTATAGATCGTAACTCTAAATCTAAATTCATTCCCTCTCCCATGTTTTCCCAATTTACATCCACTATTCAACAACGGTCACTAGTAGATGCTTGGCGATTATGCTATCCTACACTTCTAGAATATACTTTCTTTTCCCCTGTACATTCTTCTCAATCTCGTATAGATTATCTGTTTACCTCAAAAGCACAGACACAACATATTACGCATTCTGATATTGGTTCCATATTAATCTCCGATCACGCCCCAGTTACTTTAAACTTGGATCTCTTTCCCCTACTCAGGGTAAAAGAAGATGGAGATTTAATAACTCTCTTCTTTTAGACTCTAATTTTACCCAGAAATTTGAAGCTTTTGCCACCACTTTCTTTCTTGAGAATGAAACTCCAGATATGTCTCCACAGATCATCTGGGATACCTTTAAAGCAGCCTCTAGGGACTTTATTATCTCTTTTGTATCTCATTGAAAGAAATCTTCTTTGCTTAAATTACAATCACTTACGACACACATCAAACAATTAGAACACTCATTTTTTCGCACTAATTCTAAGTCATGTCTAGACGAACTTGTTAGATCTAAATTTGAATTCAATAACATTTCTACAGAAAAAGCTAATTCATTCTTACTCAAGTCTTCAGCCAAATATTATGGTGGGCAAAATAAGGGGGGAAAACTTTTAGCTAATTATCTTAAAGTTAAAAAAGAACGCACTAAGATTAGCTCTATTCTTAATTCAAATAATCACTCCTGAGTCCTCTATACCTCAGGAAGATATATCTCAATATTTATCCTCTATTAATCCATCCTCCTCTTCAGATCTGGACTTTTCAGTATTAGATGAAGATATTCGTGATCTAGATATTATTAATGCTACTCCTACTATTAAACGTGGTAAACCCCCAGGACCTGACGGTTTCACAATTGAATTTTACCCTTATTTTTCTCGAATTCTTATTCCTAAATTACATCAATTATTTCACTTCTTTATTTCTTTTGGGAAATCCAGTGGTTCTTTTCAAGAGGCTTTGATGTGCTTACTTCCCAAGGATGGTAAGGATCATACTTTGTGTAAAAATTATAGACCCATTTCCTTAATTAACTTAGACTACAAGATTTTGGCAAAAATTCTAGCTCTTCGCTTGGAGAATTTTCTACCTCTATTAATTAGTCGTGAACAATGTGGGTTTATTAAAGGTAGACATCTTTCGGATAACACTAGACTCTTTTAATGTCCCTACCAAGGCCAAATCATATAAATATTCTTTAGCAGCCATCTCTTTGGATGCTGAAAAAGCTTTTGATAGAGTTGGATGGTCCGGTCCTTTATTTTTTCTACCTTATCCTGGTTTGGTTTTGGCCATAAATTTCTAAATTATTTTTCCTTATTATATTCTTCTTCTGTTTCCTCCATCTTATCCAATGGTCTTATCTCACCGTCTTTTTCTTTATATCGTGGGATACGACAAGGATGTCCTCTTTCACCACTTTTCTTTATACTTGCTCTCGAACCCTTCTTGATTAGAATTCGTTCAAATTCTCAAATTACAGGTTTTAAATATGGAGCCAACCAATTAAAATTGTCTGTTTATGCTGATGATATTTTGCTCTTTTTATCACAACCACAGACGTCTTTGCCTGCTTTCTTATCTGAAGTACTTTTATTTGCATCTGTGTCTGGTTATAAATTGAATGTTGACAAATGTGAAATCCTCCCATTGAGCAAGTTATGTTTTTCAGCAGATTATATTTCTTCTGGTTTTCGATGGAGCTCAGATAAAATCATATATCTACGTTTGTGGTTTAAATCTTCTATTAAAGATTCCATATTAACAAACTTAAAAGAATTACAGACTCTTTTGAGAACTACCACATCCAGATGGAATCCTATGTTTTTGTCATGGTGGCGCCGTCTTGACACGATAAAAATGATGTTAGGGGCTGATTACGATGGCGGACGGAAAAGCATTCCGACCGCCGTGCTAGCGGGAAATTTCCACCCGCAGGTACGGCGGCAAAACCACCGGCCGGATTAGGATGCACCGCCAGAAACTCCCTACCGCGGCGGTCGGATTCCAGGATTCAGCGGCGGAAAAGCTGAATATCCGTCCGCGGCGGTCGGATTTGCTGTGGAAAGGCCAAAGACCGCCGTTTCCCCAGCGAACTGGAACACATGGAGCTATCCGCAGTATTGCCACCGCCATCCTCGAATGGCCAGATTCTCCACAGCGGTGTGGTGGGCTGTTTGAGGCATCGTGATTTGACCGGCGGTCGTGACCGCATTCCGCACGGCGGTACCTTTCTTTTGGCTCCGTCCGCTACCGGTGCGGACGGAGATTTTCGGCGGAACCCGGAACACCGCAGCGGATGGGAAATGGGCTATCTATGCCCATCATAATACGGCAGTCGCAAAGACCGCCGATGGAGTGCGGAAAAGGGCATTTTCCGCCACCGCCAGCACAGCGGATGTGCCTCCGCCCCCCATCGTAATGAGCCCCTTAGTTCCTATAATAATTTTTTATGTTTCCAATATCCCTATCAACATTGCTAACTCTCATTTTAAAATCATTTATTCTGTACTATCAAAATTTTTATGTAATAATAAAAAGCCTCGTATGTCTATACATAAACTTAAATGACCTAAACATTTAGGAGGCGTTAATTTCCCAGATTTTCGAACCTATCATACTGCATTCTCTCTTAAACAATCCTCTCTATTACTCCAAGGCGATGAGGATGCTTCACTCTTACCATTATGGACTACCATTGGAAAATCTTTTCTTCAACCTTTCTCCTTTCAAGAATTTTTATTTTTGACACATCGTCCTTTGTCATTGTCTCTTCCTATTTTTAATAATACTTGCAAAATACTCCAACCTTTACTTACTAATCACCTCTCTCCTAAAGATAAATTTCTGCAATCCTCAATATGGTACAATAAATATCTTAAGATCAATATTAGGGTTACTTTTTGGAAAGATTGGTTTGTTAAAGGAATTCATTGGGTCCACCAACTCTGTCAAGATGATACTTGGATATCTTTTATAGTTGCCCAAGCACGTTTCTCTTTACCTTCCTCATATGAATCTAAATACACATCTTTAATCTCACTGTTACAGTCAATTTACAATCATTTGGCACTCATATCTACTCCTTCCTCTTCACCTCCCACTGTTCTGTCAGTCCTACCTCTCTCACCATCCGCATCCCAAGTATACAAGCATCTAACATCTTTTCCACTCACTAGAGATAAAACGGAAGTGGAACTTTCCTGGGAAACTGATCTTCAATTTTCCCTTTCTACTCCTACCTGGAATGGGGTTAGGATTAAAATTAGGAAATCTTCTAGGGCCGCTAATACCACTCAAACTTTATTTTATGTCTACAACAGACTTCTACTTACCCCTGTCTCATTACATAAAATAAACTCTACCCTCTCTCCCTCCTGTTGGTCTTGTAATGCAACTCCAGCAGACTTAAAACACATGTTATTTATGTGCTCTCACGTTCATAATTTTTGGAAACAAGTCTGGAGACAAATCAATACCATCTTTCATACACAAATTCCCTTTTCTTTTGTTAATATATTTCTAGGTAGTGCATCTGATGACTGGGTTTCCTACTCGCACAATTTTCATATTATTGATCCTGGCAGTTGCTTTCCAACAAATTACCCGGGCATGGAAAGATACTACTAATATCTCCTACCGTGCTTGGTGGTATGGGGTTTGCTATAACCATAGACTGGATAGAGCATATGTCCATCCCATTTCCCTTGCAATCAAAAGAGATTTCCTGTGGTCGCCCATTACTCACTTTCTAGATGTATCTGCAAATGTAACACAAGTTCATAACCCCCGAATTGAAGAGGTACCTAAACCCCCATGAGTTATAATTTGTTTATTTATAATTGTATTCATATCAATGCTAATTATTTGCCATCTTATTTTCTCTTTTGTTATGCTATTGATTGCAAATTAGTAAATATATAAGTAGTTATGTTAAAATAGGTATAACTGAATTGTCATTTCCTTCTCTTCCCCCTTTTCCCTCCCCCTCTTTCCCTATATTGCCTTAACAGATTTCATGGTTAAAGCTTTTATAGCAACTGTTCAGTAAACCTATGGCTATGTTAACGCAAAGGGGTGTAAATGGATTAATAAAAATACGAAAAAAGGATCTTAAAATGCAAGATGGAATGTATAGCAGGTGACAGGGACTACCTTTTATTTAATAAAAATGCATATTAAAAAAAAGCGCACACACATAGAAAGTGACACCTGTGAACTTCAGGAAAGTGGCTGGCACCTGCGTGGTGACAGACACAGAGGGGTTCATGTTTCAGTATATATACATGCAAATTGTAGGAGGGTCCCGTTTTACCATCTAACAGACACCCACACCCCATTCTGCAATACCCTTCAAACCTGGCATCCCTAGATAAGCCCCACCACTGAGGCCTAGATAAAGGGTCTTTAAGTTGTCCACGGTCCTTCACTTTCTTACAAATCCACACATAGGCCCAAGTTCACCTTCTCACAGACCTACATACAAGACCAACCATACCTTTGTAAGAGGTATGTATAGGCCCAATAACTTAAGAACTGGTCTCATAGACTTCACTAACCTGACAGCAGAGGCTTGCGCCATCCTCCGCGACAAACTCCCCTCCTCCCCCTTGTAAATTTCCACAGTTACGAGAATTAGATTAGCCCACACACGTAGGACATTTTTGGTACATCTGGCGGTTTCACAAGTACATGTGCAATATTTTTTAGTTAAGAAACTTTCCGCGCTTGCTTAATCGAACCTGTGAAAGACGGGCTACGTGACAAAGAATTAATGTATTAAAATGTTAACTCTGAGCTTTCTTATGGTAAAAATTATCCTTTGTTTACTTTTTGCGGTCAGGAGCACTGACCACCTGTCAAAAGCCCCTAATTTCACCATGATATCACTTCTCAGTCCTATGGGTGGAATTTTCCATAGTTACAAGAGGGCGGTCAAGGGCTGCGTCAGGACCTACGTCAGAGAGGGTAAAACTTCTGCATTCAAGCATATAAAACAGCTGCACCCAGGGTGTGGCTTCGAATTCTCTTCAAACCAGCACCCAGGTGCCGTGTGAGGGTTCCCGACTGATCAATCGCTCCTGACTGGGCCCAGAGCTCCTATTGCCAAGGTGATAATGCTCCTTCTTAATGATTTTGCCTATTGACTTTGTCAGTCTATCTGACTTAATAATTTTGCCTATTGGCTTTGTCAGATTTTGCCTATTGACTTTGTCAGTCTATCTGACTTAATAATTTTGCCTATTGGCTTTGTCAGATTTTGCCTATTGACTTTGTCAGTCTATCTGACTTAATAATTTTGCCTATTGCCTTTGTCAAATTCTGCCCATTGACTTTGTCAGACTATCTGACTCAATAATTCTGCCTTTTGGCTTTGTCAGATTATTTAATTCAGGTCATCTGTACCCAAGCAATTGCATTTATTTCAGGTTAAATGTGTAGTCTTGAATATTGTTATTTTATCTCAATAAGAAGTTTGTCCTCTGAATGCTATCATTTGCAACACTCTTGAATTCAGGGCTGCCCCTTGATCGGCTGCTCATGGATTAATTTATAGATATACATTTCTGTTTGAATTGAACCAATTGATCTTTAACATTGTTGATGCAGTTATTTCTGATCTTACCCATATGTTGATGGGCAACACTTAAATTGAAGTATTTTCTTTTATGCTTTTGAATTGTTTAATAAACTATGATATTTTAACACATGGTTCTTTATTGCCAAGTGACCGAGCAAAGTGTGAAAGAGTTTCTGAGAGGGGAGAGGTACGCAGAAGAGTGTGACCAACCACAACGTTCCCTCTAACAAAGTGGCGACCACGAGCTAGGGTCTCGGTCGGCGAGTCATCCACTGTGTGGTCTTGAGACACACGCACGGGTTTCCCCTCCAGGCTGCACCTCGGACGCTCCGCTGCCCCCGCCCGCCTGGGTAAGTCAGGGATGGTTTTGTTTTTCTTCCTTGAATTTACCTCAGGTTGTGGCTTGTGGGGTGGTCCGTCCCGGCTGTCGTGTCCTCTGGGGTTTCCCCTGTGTCTGCTCTCTTGTTCCCCTGTGGCTGGCTGTCTTGCCCCGACGTCCTCTGTGGCTGGTCACATTTTGTGGGGCATCTTTTTGGTCCTTCCCTCTCTGCTGTCCTATATTACGTTTTGCTTTTTTCTGCGTGGGGTCTCTTCACCTTTCTTATTATTCTGTTGTGGTCTTTCTGCCATATAAGTTGTTTTTATTGTTGTTCTTTGAGGTTTTTGCCGCGTAATTTGTGTGTTTGTTTTTATTGTATGGCTTGAGGTTTGAGTCCTGTGCCGAGTCTTTCCTATGTGACTGGCCAAATTCTGGCATGTGTTTGCTGCTTAATACATGCATTTGAGATATTTACCGCATAATTTGTATGTTTGTTTTTTCTTTCGGTTTTGCCATTAGTGGTTGCTGTTTGAGGTTTGAGTCCTGTGCCGAGTCTCTCCTATGTGACTGGCCAAATTCTGGCATGTGTTTGCTGCTTAATACATGCATTTGAGATATTTACCGCATAATTTGTATGTTTGTTTTTTCTTTCGGTTTTGCCATTAGTGGTTGCTGTTTGAGGTTTGAGTCCTGTGCCGAGTCTCTCCTATGTGACTGGCCAAATTCTGGCATGTGTTTGCTGCTTAATACATGCATTTGAGATATTTACCGCATAATTTGTATGTTTGTTTTTTCTTTCGGTTTTGCCATTAGTGGTTGCTGTTTGAGGTTTGAGTCCTGTGCCGAGTCTCTCCTATGTGACTGGCCAAATTCTGGCATGTGTTTGCTGCTTAATACATGCATTTGAGATATTTACCGCATAATTTGTATGTTTGTTTTTTCTTTCGGTTTTGCCATTAGTTGTTGCTGTTTGAGGTTTGAGTCCTGTGCCGAGTCTCTCCTATGTGACTGGCCAAATTCTGGCATGTGTTTGCTGCTTAATACATGCATTTGAGATATTTACCGCATAATTTGTATGTTTGTTTTTTCTTTCGGTTTTGCCATTAGTGGTTGCTATTTGATGTTTGGGTCCTGTGCCAGCTCTCTTGTGTGGCTGGCCGGATTATGGCATGGGTCTGCTGCTTAATGCCTGCATTTGAGGTCTTTACCGCATAAGTTGTGTGTTTGTTTTTTTTCGATTTTGCCATCAGTGGTTGATATTTGGGGTTTGCGTCGTGTGCTTGTTTTATTTGGAGCGTTTCTCCGTGGCTGGCTGCCCACCTTCTGGTGTGCGGTGGTCATGCATTTGTGGTTCTGAGGTTCTTTGGTTTCAGTGACTGTTGTCCTGCCCTCGGGTCCTCTTGGGGTGTGGTCTGCCCACCATTGTGAGTGGTGTTCATGGGTGTATTCACACATTCATTCTTCACCCTCTCTGATTGGTCCCTTTCTGACTCTCTCCTGCACTGCTTGGGTACTTTTCTCTTTCTGTCTCTTAAGTTTTTTTCGGTCTCTGGTGGGCGCTTTTCTCATTTGTTAGCTGCGCCACTCCGGATTGAGGAACTTCCTGTGTCAGATCGTTTGTCACTTTTTGTCGTGCCTTCAGCCTTCTTCGGCTCTCTGCCAACGCGGAAAGAGGAAGTCCCTGTCGCACGATCGCAGCTGCCCTGCAGCTCCCCCTCGCCCCGCCTTTTCTCTTTGTTTCCTCGCACTCTGTTCTTCCTCACATTGATGGTTTTCGTTTTTCTTCAGAAATGCATTTCATTTATTTAATACTTGTTTATTTTTTGTTCATTGTGTCTGTTTTTTGTGTCTCATCTTTTTGATGATAGTTCTGCCTGTTGTGCCACGCTAGCCCCCCCAGTTGTTGCCGTTCTGCCAGCTCTACCGAACATAGCCGAGTGGCAGACTGCCAGTTATTTTGGTGCTCAGTTGCCCACACACACCTTCTTGGTCCGGTTTAGCGGCGACTGCGCTAGGTAGCTGTTGTCTGGATTGCTGTGCCTTTTAATTTTAGCTGTGATCCCGCTAAGTAGTTACATTATTTTTCGGCCCTCATTGCACGCACTTTGCGCCTCTTTTCTGTCTCTGACACATTTTGTCTGCCTCTTGCCTTGCGTCCAGTGGCAGCCAAAAGGAGGGGTGGTGGTGTATCCCCACTCCTCTTGTATTGTCCCCTTTTGATTACCCCCGTTATGTCCCTTGACCCCCACAGATCATAAGTCTTCTCATTCATTCAGTCCGTGGTACGGCCACTGCAGTCTATCACACCTCCCTGGACCGCTTTACCCCTCTTACACGCCATCAAAGTGACATTCTTGCAGCCGCATGGAATACTTTAGGAATCACCTTTACCCCCACTACTGAGCTACGCCTTGCCCTCCTGTCTCTCGTAGACTATCCGCCCTCATTCAACGTCTCCTCCCAGTCGCTGCCTCCACCAGATACCACCCGCCCGGATCTGCTGTGGCCTGGCCATTCCTCTAATTCCTCTTCATCCTCCCCACCCTCATTAAGTTCTTCTGTTTATTTTGTTAATTCTCCCCCGTCATTTACACAGACGACGAGTCTAACTCCGCACATTCTACGGCACTTTCTGAAGAAGCAACACTCCCTCGTCTTTCCGCTCCTGCATCTCCCACAGCATCAGCATCCAGTAGTGCTCACCCTCAACCATTGTCTTCAGCTGATGAGTCCCCACTCCTTGTGGCACTCCTGCAGGACTACTCAGTAGACCTACAGGTCCCTGCACCTAACGTTCCCACTGCGCAACCCCCGACTTGTCCATCTCCGCACTGCCACCCATTGTAGGGAATGAATGACTCATCCCCTGATACTACAGCCTCTCCCATCATCGTGTATTTAGTGAACAACAACGTGGTAGGTCTCTCCACTGGTCACCCATCGTCCTTTTGTTACGTCACACCTTTAGCAAACACTGTCCTTCTCACTATATTTCAAGCCCTAGGGATCGATTATACTCAAGCACAGCAAATAACGCTTTCGCTTGCACCAGCTTTTCCTCATCCTATCGTCACTAAGGTCAAAGAACAAAAACATTGCAAGCACTGACACTTTAGGAAACACTCTAGTCTCTTCAATTATTATTAGTCCCCATGAACAGAATCCTGAGTACCTCTGTTCATAAAACACCACATTATATTTACATACGTATTCGTTTAATAGCACCAGGCTTAGAGATACCTACTATCTTAACCTCATCCTACCCCCGCAACCCACTGCAGAGCAAGATCATTGCATCTCTCTCTGACAACCAACTCCAATTTCCTGATTTCTCCCCCAACGGGATATACACCGGACCAGACGAACAGGACTTGAGGAAAGCACTGTGTCACTTTATTATTAGCGCCATAGGAGAGGAGCTAGTAGAAGACGTCCCTACCCCTACCCTTGACACTCACTCTCCTACCGCTGAATACTCGCCTGACATCTAAGTGCATCCCTTTCCAACAAAAATTGACTTTCACCCTCAAAAACATTGTATTTTTAAAACAACATTCATGAATGGCATTTTGAGCTCTACTGTGTATAAAACTTCTACCCACTTTCACATCTTCTTCATTATACGTCCCCATGGATCGCTACTGACTGCCATATTATCTAGCACATGGCCAAGGCACCCACTCCAGAGTTATATTGCTGAAGCCTGCTTCGACGGCCAGCTTCGCTTCCCCCTTTATACTCCAGCACAAGAGCGGGACCTACAGGACGGGGTATATGATATTGTCATTCAGGCAGTACAGCAAGAACTCATCAGAGACATTGTCCCTAGCACCTGAGAAAACGCGATCCTGTAATTTAGGCCTTGCCTAAAGCGCCTAGGATTACGCATATCCACATGGCGACTCCACTCCATCATGTTTTAAGAACATTCGGAGGCCAGGAACACCATATCTTAAAGCACTGCAGTGAGCTTCATAAGCATACGGCAAAAATGACTCATCCTTGGCCGTCAGAGGGAAGCTTTGACCCTATAATATTGGAGCATGCCACCACCTTTCTAGATACAAAGTACTCCGGTACTAAACTACAGAAGAGGAAGGCTACTCTAGACCTCTGGCGCATTTTTAAAGATAAGGTTCAAACACACTCTGACCCCACATCACCGGTTGTACCCAATGCTCCGCCCCCACCACCTTATCACTTTAGCGGTATGTATACCGAGCTCACTAATAAGGAGCGACTGGAACTACCAGTCACCACTAATAATTCCCTGGCTGCAGGTTTTCAGCCATTACCCACCGAGGCATCTTCCTCACCGCACCTCGGCCCAGAATTACACGTCACACAGGTTGAGGAATTTCAGGCTTCCCACACGTCACCTAGTCACCCGTACCACCACATGACCAGATCACTGACCCCACCCATGCCCCCCGGGCATGTATACCCTCACCTCACAGAACTGCGCAGCATGCACTTGCCTCTCCCTAACGACACAGTAAGGGATACAGCAGTATCTGGTATCCCAGGTCTTGTAGATGCACAACTGTCACTAAAATTTACACCAACAGTCAATACTGCACACCCCCGCCCAGGTGAAGACGATGAGGAAGGCTCTGACTCTGTCTCTCAGACATCATCTCGTCACTCGCATGACTCCGTCTTTCAAGCCCTGCCCTGTCCCTCGCGCTCACCTGTTATTGTCACCTATGATCTCAGCACTAAACAATCCTCTAAATCAAACCCCTTCCGTGACACGGACACTAAACAACAACATGACCCCAACCCATTCCACGACACCGATACACACCTGGGTTCAAATTCGCACCCCCAATTGCAAAATAACATGCCCTTCATGGCTGCTGCCCCCATGCTGAGGTACCAGGATCTGGCCTTATGACAGAGCAGCGACAGTTCATTGAGTTCCCCGACCCGCCACCACTGGACATAACAGACAGACAGTGTGTTCCTCTCACTGGTCTTCCATCCGCGTATGGCAATTATAGACAAAATGCAGACTTGAGCAAAAGCACCAGCCTGGAAAGTATTTCATCACAGCACCTTGAAGAAGAACAGTCACACATGCATCAATCACCTAGTCACGCAGATCAGGTGAACTCCATAAGACGCTTGTCATTTAAATTAGAGAACATGAACAAAAGCGTTGTGGACATGCTCCATAAAGTCAACACCCCAACATCACCCTCACCCACGCTGCACCGCCTCGTGAAACACCACCCAAAGACAAATATCAGTAGGAATGGGGAAGGGAGCAGACAATATCGCTTTAATGAGCACCCCTCCCACCGTGACGTTGCCGCCTCTGGAATGACACAAACATTCACTAACACACACCAAGACCACCACTTCCCAACAGCATTAGGGCGGGAAAAGACACCTCCACGGGTGCTAGAAGGCCACAATCCACTGTTTGGTGACATCCCAATATATTGTGAACACCCGCAGGAACATGACCCAGTGGTAAGAAGAAAGGAAAGGACCACCGAGGCACAGAGACTTAAAGTCTTGGGGACACATGGACGCCCCGACGACATACTATATGACGTCTCGGGCTCTGCTTCCTTACGCACCATTAGGATGAAAAATAGACGTAACATGATGTATCTCAGTAGACCCATTCCACCAAAAGCTAGTAATGACCTCACTCCCAATGAGATAGTGACATTGGGGGAAGGTTCAGATTATGCAGTTAACCCTTTTACAGACGATTTGGCAGGTTGGTCAGAGCCCTTGGCGCCACAAATGCGCCCTTGGCCAAGGGAAGGCTCTTTGAACCTCAGTACATGGCGACAGCAGTTGAATGCATCCTCAAAGGATTAGGAGATCAGGATTGGGACTATGACTACATGAGGGAGAGCTCTCAAAGTCTGGCAGAGATATGCTCGCCAGTATGATTCTACAGGACCCACAGCGCAACGCCCTGGGGTAACACGCCAGATGCCACTGCTCTATAAAAACATCATTGATCCCCCCATCTATATCCCCTGGTCTACATTAGACAAAGAAAATGTCAAAAGGCGCTCCCACCCCTCACAGAGGGTGCGGGAAAATGGATTGCAGCTTTTGAAAATTGCACCACGGGCAACAACATAGCAATAGGAGATGTAAAAGCTTGCTGATCTCCCTCATTGGAGAAGATGCAGAAGATCTTTTCATACGTATTCATAAAAATCTTACCAAGACAAACACCAAACATGATGGGGTTTCCTTCAACGAGATTAGAACAGTGGCATGGGCTGAGTTGCGCAGGAAATTCCCTGATGTTCCTGACATTGGGGCTCTGTTGTCACAGACTATGCAACCAAATGAGGACCCTGCCAACTATCTTTCTAGAATGAAAGAAAAGTGGCACCAGGAGTTAGGGCAACGATGGGACGCAAATGGAGGATATGGGAGACTATTTTACCACACAGTAAAGAAAGGTTTGCCAACTGAAGTGCAGGAGAAATTAGATGGCATTGTAGCAATGGAATGCAAGCCATGGGCAGAGATACAAGATCACATTGTACATTACTGCAAAAAGAGACAGGAACAGGAGAAGAATAGACAGCTAGCAATAGAGAATGCCGCTGCCAAACTAGTACAGCAGAAACTCAATAAGAAAAAAGACAATGTTGACACAGTCATGCTCGCGGCACCCGTCACTCAAATGACAGCAGTAACATCCTTCCCTCAGGCTGCCATGAATGCTCTTGCAGGCAATGCCCAACTTGCACCTCAGCAGGTACAAGCACCACCTGCAGTACAGTACATACAAGCTCAACCCCAACAAGCCATACAGTATGTCCAGCAGCCACAACAGGCAATGACACAATACATGCCAGCACCACCTGAGTACAGCACCAACATACAGCCCTATTACAATAACAGACCGAATATGAACTGGAACACGGGTGGACAAGGAAGGGGGCGAGGGATGGGACAGCAAAGGTTTCCACAACAGCCAGGACAAGGGGCACCACCAATAATATGTTACTATTGCCAGAAACAAGGCCATATCCAGAGAGACTGTAACAGTAAAAAGCGCGATATGGGTCAGCAATATATGCGTCCTGGTTACCAAGCACAGGCACCATTCCAACAACAACAGCGCACACAGCCACCCCCCCAGCAGCCCCAAGCACTATACTCATATGTGCAACCAACACAGCAACAGCAAGTGCAGCTCCAAGCGCCCCCAATGCTTCAGGTTCAGCCAGCGGTCCAACAAATGCAGATTCCAATGCAACAATCACAGCCACAGCAACAGGCTACTTACCAGATGATCCCCCAAACACAAAACAATGTACCTCTAGGAGGAACAATTGTTGCCTCCAGCAACCCCTTTACTCAGGGCACCATCCAGCAATATCAGCATGGAGGATACACTGGCTAGGACAGCCCACAGACAACTCTTGTGTGCCCAATTTTGTCATGCACAAGCAATACTGAAGAGGACCCTATTGCAAGTGTTATGATAAATAACAAAATATACAGTTTTCTTGTTGACACAGGTGCCACATACTCCTGCATTACAGGTGGCCCTCTGCCCATTTCAAACAAAACAGCGGACACACAGGGATTTTCTGGGGCAATAGCAAGGGTCCCCTTCACCAAGCCAGTCTCAATGGAGATAGGAGGCCATACAGTGGAGCAGCCTCTGCTCTATTCACCCAGCTCCCCAGTCAATCTTTTAGGACGCGACCTCATGGCCAAACTAAACATGACCATCCACTTTGATGACAATGGAACAATGATTTGCTCCATTCCAGGTACTCCACTAACTAGGATGATGGCAGTCACTGCACAGTCTTCCTTAGATAGCCAAGTCAGAGCACGCCCAGTCAATGAGCAGGCCTTCTCTGCAGCTGTCCACACAATTGTCGCCACCACTCCCGAATTACGAGGTCGCACAGTTCAGCTACCAAAAGAATTTCTCTTTAGACCCCAAGTACCAGACTCACCGGCATTAGATAAAAACTTGATTTTTGACATCCCCCCCGGCACTATGTAAGGAGACAATAAACAAACAACTCCATAACAAACCCCCGATACACGAAAATAACAGTTCACACGTTGCCAACTGTCCATGTCAATATAGGTCTGTGCTGCTCTTGCAGGCCCATGTGTATTTTGATAACAAATGGCATGGCCCAGACGCCCTGGTATGTAAGGCAGCTTCCTTGGGAGAACCCTTTGCAAAAACAGGATATCAACAGAATATTGATTGGGATGTTGAGACTCAGTGTGAGGAGGTGTGGGCAGAGGAAACTAGACGGTACACCTTTGGGAAGGGAACAGCTTACAAATGGAAGAGAGCATATAAACTAAAACATCCTCTTCTTTGCTTCCTAGGTAACGGTACTCGCCCTGTGGGCAGCAACACAAACTGTAACACAACAATTTTTAATTTGGACCTCCAAGACGGCACCGCCAGCCTCATGGACATCTTTTGGGCATGCGGAGAACGCATCTACCCCCAGTTGCCTCCTCGATGGAAGGGCCTATGCACCATGGTTACCATGCACGAGCTGCATCTCGTTGTCCCGGCATCCAACATCTCTCAAGTGTTTGAGCACCCCATGACAAATGACGTCACCCTGCTTCACCGGCACCGACGGAAGGCTCAATACTTCGCTAACGATGCCTTCGCCGAAATTCCTGAAGAATTTCGCCTGTTCAATGGTGCCCAGGAATTCTTTGGAGGCCTGTGGCCCATTTGGCAAACATCAGCTAATGCCCGGTGGCTACAGGTCACACGATACGAACTAATGACTCTGATAAATAACACCCGAGATGGGTTCAACGCCATACAGGAAGAGTTAAGGCCTTTAAGGCTTATGGTTCTAGAGCATAGATATGTTCTAGATCAACTCACAGCTATGCAGGGTGGTGTATGCAGTTCCATCGGAAAGAGCTGCTGCACTTTCATACCGGCTAATGATGCCACAAACGGGTCGCTCGCTAAGGCCATTGAGGACTTGGGCAACCTGGGAAAAAAGATGCGTGACGAAAGCGGTGCCGCTGCAGATCCTATCACGGACTGGTTCAACTTGAACTGGATGCCTTCATGGCTATCTGCTATCTTGAAAATTGTGCTACCTATTTGTTGTGTTGTCCTGGTAATGTGTTGCGGTGCACAGCTAGTAATTAAATGTGTCAACAGATGCAGCACCAAAGCAGTAGGAATGAATTACGTTCACACTGGAATTAATAACAATGCACAGTATCAGGACATGGACCGTGCTCCCGGGGATGGGAATGGGCAGATCCATGTGCAACTCTTAGAACAACCTGCCCCTCATGCCTCTTCAAACACACCTACAGCTCCACCGGTTCCACCACCTAGATACGCCTTAAGGGAGGAGCATGACATTAACGGGTATGATGAGTTAGCTCCCGAGGATGGGGGAGAATACGTTACTATAACACCTGAATTGCCACCACAGACAGTATGCATGTATATTAGTGACCCACTCGGTATGCACCAAGCCCCTGAGGGTCCAGCAAAGTACTGTGTCACAGACGTGTTCAATAATGAACAAGAGAAGGGATGTGTAGGAGGGTCCCGCTTTAACATCTAACAGACACCCACACCCCATTCTGCAATACCCTTCAAACCTGGCATCCCTAGATAAGCCCCACCACTGAGGCCTAGATAAAGGGTCTTTAAGTTGTCCACGGTCCTTCACTTTCTTACAATCCACACATAGGCCCAAGTTCACCTTCTCACAGACCTACATACAAGACCAACCATACCTTTGTAAGAGGTATGTATAGGCCCAATAACTTAAGAACTGGTCTCATAGACTTCACTAACCTGACAGCAGAGGCTTGCGCCATCCTCCGCGACAAACTCCCCCCCCCCCCTTGTAAATTTCCACAGTTACGAGAATTAGATTAGCCCACACACGTAGGACATTTTTGGTACATCTGGCGGTTTCACAAGTACATGTGCAATATTTTTTAGTTAAGAAACTTTCCGCGCTTGCTTAATCGAACCTGTGAAAGACGGGCTACGTGACAAAGAATTAATGTATTAAAATGTTAACTCTGAGCTTTCTTATGGTAAAAATTATCCTTTGTTTACTTTTTGCGGTCAGGAGCACTGACCACCTGTCAAAAGCCCCTAATTTCACCATGATACCACTTCTCAGTCCTATGGGTGGAATTTTCCATAGTTACAAGAGGGCGGTCAAGGGCTGCGTCAGGACCTACGTCAGAGAGGGTAAAACTTCTGCATTCAAGCATATAAAACAGCTGCACCCAGGGTGTGGCTTCGAATTCTCTTCAAACCAGCACCCAGGTGCCGTGTGAGGGTTCCCGACTGATCAATCGCTCCTGACTGGGCCCAGAGCTCCTATTGCCAAGGTGATAATGCTCCTACTTAATGATTTTGCCTATTGACTTTGTCAGTCTATCTGACTTAATAATTTTGCCTATTGGCTTTGTCAGATTTTGCCTATTGACTTTGTCAGTCTATCTGACTTAATAATTTTGCCTATTGGCTTTGTCAGATTTTGCCTATTGACTTTGTCAGTCTATCTGACTTAATAATTTTGCCTATTGCCTTTGTCAAATTCTGCCCATTGACTTTGTCAGACTATCTGACTCAATAATTCTGCCTTTTGGCTTTGTCAGATTATTTACTTCAGGTCATCTGTACCCAAGCAATTGCATTTATTTCAGGTTAAATGTGTAGTCTTGAATATTGTTATTTTATCTCAATAAGAAGTTTGTCCTCTGAATGCTATCATTTGCAACACTCTTGAATTCAGGGCTGCCCCTTGATCGGCTGCTCATGGATTAATTTATAGATATACATTTCTGTTTGAATTGAACCAATTGATCTTTAACATTGTTGATGCAGTTATTTCTGATCTTACCCATATGTTGATGGGCAACACTTAAATTTAAGTATTTTCTTTTATGCTTTTGAATTGTTTAATAAACTATGATATTTTAACACATGGTTCTTTATTGCCAAGTGACCGAGCAAAGTGTGAAAGAGTTTCTGAGAGGGGAGAGGTACGCAGAAGAGTGTGACCAACCACAACGTTCCTCTAACAAAATGCACCATGACATGGTGTCCATTTGGTTTTCATTTACCATTTTAAGATGGGTAGACATCCATCTTGGAGGACTAAATTAAAACAAAAACTATAAAGAGTGTGCCACTAAACATTTTTTTCTTTTTTGAACGAAGGAGCAGCCCTGTATCAAATTCAAAATAAAGCAGGATGTGGGAAAAAGAATGAAGGGGGCAGAAGGAAGAGAGGGTTACATTGCTGAGTGGCAGAAGTAGCGAAGTAGGAGCTGACTTAGCTGCAAATGCCAATAGGTTTGGCCCTCATGTAACAAACATTTGTGCATACAACACACCATGGAGGAGATAACCCTTTCCAAGGTGGCACTGATTTTAGCATGGAGAAATCAACAAATTTTAACATGTGAGAAAAGCAGCCCGTGTTTTCTTGCATTGCCTAAAACTCTTTGTTTTTTCCAGGCTTTGTTTCTGTCTTTTTTTTTTTAAGAATGACTTTGATAGCGCATACTGTAAACTGACCTCTACTGATGGGTGAGTTTAAGTACTGTGTGCATAGTCATGACAGAGCTCTGGAGCTGCGGCTGGAGGCAGGTAAAGAGTTTCTCACAGTGCCTGTCGCTGCATCTTAGAAGTGTTGACACTATGTGCTCATCCAATCCTTAAAACTCAAAGCATAGCGCACCGAGCATTGGTCACTTATTTTCCAATGGTAATTACCATTTTGTGTCAAAGTGCGTGGAGGTACAAAGCTGACGAATTATTGACAACTACACAGAAATCGGTGTGTTTATAGGTCAGACAGTTGGTGTGTTTATGACAGCAGGCATGGTAAAAGAGCACACAAAGAGGTACATGCACAGGTACCTGTAGGACAGGGAATACAGTGATGGAAAGTACGAAGATTGCATTCGAGATATGCAGATAAAGGATTTTAGAAACATATAGGGAAAAAAGACGTGTCTAACAAAGCGAAATTCTGCAAAACAAAGTGAAGAGTAGGGGCGTAATCCCCTGTTCCCACAGAAGATACATTTTCATAATTTCAGTGTAATTATGAGTGACATTCAACGACTATGAGTGACACTTTCTGGCGAGCAAAATCAAGCAATGAAGACGTGGGAAACATAAATATCAGCAATTCACTCATTTGAGCAACGAGAAACTCTAAGATCTTAAAACTGCTGCAAAGCACTAGTAATGGAAGGGCACTAGGATGTGGAAGAGGCCCCAGCACGGAGCCTCATAGCTGCCAAGGTTTCAGGTTGTTTATGTGTGACGTTTTTTTATGTGTGTCATTTCGGTGGCATTTGTGAGACATTTTGAGTGACACTGTATCAAGAACAGAAAATAGCAGTTACATCTCTGAGATGTTTTTTAAATTATCCCTTTTGTGCTAATCTAATGGTCTCAAAACAACTGTCTCACATCTGAACAGCTTATGCAAATTCTTCCACCTACTTCCACTCTCTGTTTCTCACTCACAGTATGATGATTGCGTGTATATGCATGGCTAGGCCCGGGAAATATGTCAGAATTGCATGCTGCACTAGCACTAACGGACAGCAGATGGTTCCCAGTGGGGCCACCTTACATGGGGTGAACATAACGTGAACACTGCTCTCCAAACCGACATTCAAGACCTCAATCCCACATTATCAAAAATGATCCCCAGTTAAGAGAGGTGTCCCAGTGGCCAAACATGCATTAAAACGGTCCCCAGGTCGGTCCTGGGATCTCCCGCAGTTTCCAGTAGTGATTCCGGGAGCGGGATCCCTCGAAGTTTGCCGCTTGCAGCGGCCGTGGGCTGCGGTGAGTGAGCGGCAAGTGCAGCGAAGCGGAGAGCAGTGAACGGACAGCTGCAGAGCCGCCGCACCCTCTTTCTCTCACCATCTCTGGCCCAGAGGCAGTTTCCAGAGGCAGTTTTCAGAGGCTCCAGCCGGTGCCGGCGCCTGAGTCTGAGTCTGTGTCTGTGCCTGAGCGGAGTAAAGCTCAAGACAGAGCTTGAACTGAGCATCAAGACCCATAAGTCAGAGCACAGCACCAACGGCACCAGCAGTTATACATCGGTAAGGTGCACGGTGTGGTTGGGGGGAGTGAGCCCTGGTGGGGCAGCAGAAGCGGCCCAGCTAGGCTGGGTGCGGCTTGCTGCCTTACCTAGAGTGCCCTGCTCTTGAGGTCCTTAGACCCCTCTCCCTCCTCCTACCTATCCACCTATCTACCCACAGGCTGCTCAAGGCACCCACAGGCAGCTCAAGGCATCTACCAGCGTACCACTAGTGAGCCATCAGAGCAAGCTCAAGACAGTGTGGTGAGTCGGACTAATCTTCAACCACCAACCACCCTCCTGCGAGCAAGACGCTCCTTGCATCACGAGCCCTGGGTCTTCGAGTGACGGGTTGTTGCCTGTGGAGGCCATGTACAGTCCCCGTGCTCTTGCACCTTCGGCCAGAGCAGGCCAGCAATCTATCGGGCAGACATAGCAGCGGATACAAAAAAGGAGAGGAAACAAGATTAGCCTGGTTTTCACGAACATCGTTTAGTCACTTTGTCTCCTAGTTATTACTATATAGCAGGAAAATGAGACCAGGCAGGACTAGGAAGCAACTAGTACAACCAACACAGAAAAACCCAAAGCAGAAGCAAAAAATAAAAGTCGTTAAGACCCTTCAGGGAAGCCTGTCTAAATCATTTTGAAATCCTGGAGAAACGTTAATATCACCAACATATTCCATATTTGGATTAATGAATCCCGCTGGGAAATTTAAGTTTTTAAAGGATCCATCAGCAGTCATTTACTCAATGCCAGACAAAGTTATAGGACTTCCTAAACCCCTGACGCCGCACAAATTAGCTTCCGTGCAGGATGAAGAACCAAAGGACAGTGCTGGGCACACTTCAATAACAATTATAAAGGAAACAGTCTCAAGCAGCCCCAGAATTTCACATTTTACAGTAGCAGTCACACGATCAGAGGCCTTAAGGTCGAACAGCTGCGGCAGTAGGAGGCAAGTCATCCAAGCTCAGGTCCACACGAACATGGCAGCCCATTCCACGCCCAGGTTCAATCTAGTGACAGATAGACTGGAAGCCATTTGCAACGTGGAAAAACCCAATGACCATTCCACTCCAAGGCAACAATCAGCGAAAAGCAATGCGCTGGAAGTCACCCACAATACAGCAAATGTTAGTGACCCCTGGATGGAGTCTCTCTCAATAACAAATGACACAGACATAATGCAGGCAATAGGAACCACCACCAAGAACCCAACTCAATCCAATAATCAGCTGACACTGCATCTGGAAGTTCAACAGCAAACAATACTAGAAATACCAAGCTTGCTTGAGTGGCAAATAAACAACGTAATAAGCTCAGCAAACAACGGCAACAAAAACAAAACAACCAATGTTCAGCAGACCAAACAGGAGGACAAATCGGACAAGAACAACAAGGAGCCACTCTCAACAACTAACAACACCGATCTAACGCAGGCAACAGGAACTACAGTCAAGGATTTAGCCAATGCTCAAGGTAGCAATAAATTGACGCCTCAATGGGTTGACCATCAACAATCAATCATAGAAATATCAAACCAGCAATCAATAATAGAAATATCAAGTTCGCTCGAGCATTAAAATAATGAAGTTACAAGTCCAGTTAACAACAGTAAGAATAAAAACAAAACAAATAACGACCTGCAGTCCGGAAAGGACGAGACTGTGCATAAAGACAGCATGCCCAAATCCATTGGATTTACAATGGAACGCAATGAACAGAGTCTTTTGACTGCTACCGATCAAGCAACGGGAGGGAATTACGAATCGGATGTAAAATTGGAAGTTCTCTCAACCCTGCACACCTCCTTAATAAAAACCTTAAGCCCTCAATATGCAGTCAGACAAACTTGATATCTAAATCAATCTGATGAACATCATAGCAGATTATATTTCCGGTATAAACACCAAACTTGACTCACTAATGGGCCTAATAACTGATAAAAATAATACACCTATCCCATCTTCCTCGAGTCTGGTAATTAAATGTGCATGTTGCCCAATAGTGGAAAAATTAAGTGACCTACCAACCATTCTAACAAATATTTTAAAAGAATGCAGGCAGTCAGTCCAGCTACCAGCATTACACAGGACAGTAGCGAGTGATCCACCAAATGGGGGGAAAACATCAAAATCCTAAGCTACGCCAAAAACCTGTAGTAACAATTTCTCAGTGGCAGACAAACGGATCACCTCACTGGGCACAGATGACAAGGTATCGGTAGCAGCACCACCACCACCACTATCCCCTGTTATTCAGGAGGACGAGCACAGAAGCTTAACGGACCAGCAAACAGATTTTCCGACGGATAGCCTAAACGCATCTCCTCTTCCTCTAACAAAAAGGCAGAAGAAACGTGCTAGGAAGGCCAGAAAGCACCTTCACAACAACAAGGCAATAGACCAACAAGGAAATGGATTTTACCCAATCTTTAAATTTAATGAGGAAAAGAACCGGTCATTAAACACCACAATATCCCATCAAGCCCTTGAAGATAAAAGGGAGACACAATGTAACGATCAATTGGTAGCAGGCTCATCACCAGGAGAATCATCTGGATCAAGTGGCTCAAATAAAGCTACTGAGCAGTCTCCAAGTAGGGGGCCCCTTCCAAACACAATACAAGAAGAACCAACAAAGCCCTTGGTATGCAGATTATTGCCCTTCACAAACAACACAATCATAATGGAGGATACATTGGTCAACAATTGTAATACCTCGACAAATCTCAGCAGGACAGCGGCTACCAGCGCAAAAGAGGCTCGCCGCACTCACAAAAGTCCAGACTTTGTCTCACGGCCCTACACTGAAACAATCAACCCCTGCATAGGAGAATGAGAAATTACATTACAGAGAGGGTACCAACCTGGCACAGATCTGAATAACCAGGTACTAATAAAAATAAACCTACAGCACGAGAAAGAGAGAGGCACAGATCCAAATGGGCAGCCTGGAAATCAAAGCTTCACTCCAGCATCTACATCCCAATGACAGATCAATGACCCAATACAACAACTAAATAATCGGATAATACTAACTCCACACTATACATCGCAAGGTCCACAAGATTATTCAAACAGAGCAAATGTCCTGAGCCTAACGGCACCTATCGTCAACAGACCTGTTAGCAATTGAGTTCATCGAACAGGAGGACAACAATGGAAGGGAAAACACACTCGCAACCTGGTATACGGAAGAAATGGTTTCAGCTGTACTAAATGCTGCCCCACAGTTCGAGGCTTGGGGAATATCTCTGTCCACGCCTCCCAGAAAACGCTATCCTCTACCTCTCCTACATTTATACAACTCCAAGCTCAATCAATCCAACATAAAACCAGTTTATTCAGTACTATGAAGCGCGAGAGGCAAAGAGGGCAGCATGACACAAAGACCAAAGTTACAAGATGCAACATACCCAGGGCCCTGCAGAACAAGTCTAGCAACACGAAGAGAATGACCACCAACGACGCAAAGTACACCAGTGAACTTGCCAATAAACATCTTGTCATGGAATATAGCAGGTGCAAAGAGTGATCTGCATGGGAACGCACCGCCCGAGAACTGGAACAACTATGAAATAGTCGCCCTCCAAGAAACATGGCTAACAGCCCTAGTCGAGGTCCCCGGGTGCATTCTCCACCAAGTAAATGCCACAAGAACACCGCGGCACGGCAGACCAAAGGGCGGCCTTGCCTTCTACATTTCCACAACTTTAAACATTACATCTGTCCAATTGCCGGCCACTACAACGGACATGCAAATAATAAAAATGGACTTGGGCCCCAACCGTGCTGTAAGCACTATCATCTTCATCAATCTCTATGCACACCCAAAACAAAAAATTAAAAAAGAGTTATTCAAAACATTAATTTCTACCATAGCAGAACTTCGGTTTGAACAACCAAAGTGGGAAATAATATTAACAGGAGATTTTAATTCAAATCTAATATACACCCCAGAGGAAGATGATAATATAACTGCAGCAAACGCAATCTGGGCAGTACAAACGCAAGTCAATCCTACCATCAAATGGTCTGATTCCGGTGGGCAGCAACTAGTGACAGACCTCGAACACTTAGGGGTGAGAGTACTAAACGATAGAGCAGCACAGGATAGACCTCCGATCTGCACCTATCACGGTCCTAATACAAGCTCCATCCTAGACTACACAATAGTCACACTACCGCTGTTAACGCACACAAAGGTGTTTTCAATAATATACACTGCTGAGAGCGACCACTCGCGCCAACATCTAGAACTAGCTACATCGTTTCCAAGGCATAGTAAAGCACCAGCCGAGGTTGGGTCTATAACAACAATAAACCTTAAGCGATTATGATGGACAAGTACCACACTTCCCCACATAGCCTTGAGGGCAAAGCAACTGCCAAGAGTCACAAAAAAGCTTGACGATAGACTCATGGGCCACGTTTTTAATGAACCTCTCCCAAGAAACTACAACAACAAATTTGCAACACAGCACGAACACCGCCCATGGCCGACTCCTCAGTCAAACAGCTAGAAAATTAAGGAAAAATTGAAGAGGCGCGATAAGGTCAACAAGGGGACATAACACATCTACAGCGAGATGGGGACAAATACAACAACTTAAGAAACAGTACAAAAACAAGTCTGGGAGGATAAAAGAGCACATCGGGACAACTTTTGGTCGAAATTACTATACAATGCCAAACTACCAAACCCTAGAGCTTTCTGAAATCAAGTAAACTCACTCGCAAGAACGACAAAAGTAATAAAGATAACCTGCATCACAGAGCCGGTTTGGATACAACACCTAACAACCACCTTTTCAATAACACAGGAGAGAGAGACTGCGGTTCCAGAAATGCTAAACCTCCCCTTAACTAAGGCCCAAATCTCACCAACGCAGTCAAGACTTGCCCCGGTAGGCCACGCACCATCAACGGGGTCGAAAAAACAGATCAGCAGAGTACACACACATGTCAAGACCTCCAAAGCATTAGGAACAACCTCAAAGGGCAGTCTGGACATAGACCAATTGTTTGTACCATACTCCAAAGAAGAAATCTCCAAGGTCATAGCCAAGGGCAGACTAGATGGGGCACCAGGCCCGAACGGCATCCCCCAAGCAATCTATAAGCAAGATCCTAATTTTTGGGCTGCCCAGTTGTCCTGCCTGTTTCCCATGGTGAGCATTACAAACTGCCTCCCAGAAAGCTGGAGAGGTTCAATAATCAATCCAGTATTCAAAGGTGGGGATCAAACTGATCCAGCAAATTACCGATTGATCACTTTAATAGATGCCGAAGCAAAATACTTCGCCTCATTGATCCTGGCAGATCTAATCAGCTGGTCGGAAAGCAACAAAATAATTCCCATTAACCAGTCTGGCTTCCGTCGGGGGACTGGTACCATTATGAACGTCCTCACTTTAGGTCTTATGGCAGATAAAAGCCTACGACAGCAAAAGAACCTGTTTCTATGCTTCATTGATTTTAAAGCAGCATTCGATCGAGTCAGCAGAGGCATCTTATGGTACAAGTTGAAGCAGTGGGGCCTCCCAGAAGGAATACTGAGACCAATTATGGAATTATACACAACACATGGATGCAAGTTAAAATAGCCAACGGCACGAGGCTCAGCAGAAAAATCAACACGAGTGAGGGTCTAAAGCAAGGCTGTGTCCTAGCACCACATTTATTCAACTTATTCATGGCTGACCTATCCCCAAAGCTAGATGAAATCAAATCACATCCCCACGTCTGGGCACACTACCAATTACACACCTGTCTTATGCTGACGATATTGTGCTTCTAAGTCACAGGCGAATTGGCCTGCAAAGAGCAATCAATGAGCTAGGGAACTATGCTACGACTAACTTATTAGAGATAAATGTCACAAAAACAAAAGCTATGATTATAAGTCGTTGTGTCCACAATCAATCACCATTCAAAATCATGGACGCGAAATTGGAAGTTGTCAGCAGCTATAAATATCTAGGGATACATCTGGACAAAAAAATGAACGCTTCAAAAACAGAACAAAGTCATAGTAAAAAAGGGAAACGCCCTAACATTTGCATTCTGTACATTGTCAAAAAGTTTAAAAGGCCCACTGTTCACTCCATTACTAGCGATCATTAAAGCAAAACTTTTACCAACTGTAGCTTATGGAAGTGAGGTTCAGCATGGGAAAGACGCTGCAATCTTGGACAACCTCCAAACGAGGGTGCACAGAACAGTATTCTCCTTACCACGCAACTCCTCGCCGGCTCAGATTTGGTTCGAATTTGGCCTGCTACAACAACTAATATACAGAAGATATGTAACAATAAAAACATGGTACAAAATCTGGAGGAACTGAGGAAACAAGATTAATAATGCACTCTGGAATGCATTACAAGATGACCCTAAGTCCGCTTACACCGAGTACCTACAGTCTTCATTAAAACTCACCAACATGGTAGACCTATGGCAGCGGAACCTGCCACTCACTTCCTTTCAACAAGTTCTAAAAAAGGTGATGTTAGATTTGGGGGTCTCTAGTTGGCAGAGGTAGGTACCTTTGTCCAAATAGGGACCCTTGAGTCTAGTCAGGGAAAGTAGGTACACTCCTGAAATAACCCCTGCTCACCCTCTTGGTAGCTTGGCATGAGCAGACAGGCTTAGTTCAGAGGCAGTGTGTAAAGCATTTGTGAACACATACAGTAATCAAGTGACAACACTACAAACGGACACCACACAGGTTATATATTTATAAAAATAGGTATACTTTATATAGATTTATCACAAGACCATAAACGACAAAGATAATCCACAATACTGTTAAGGATACTTAGTTCTGATCAAAAAGGCTTAATTCAAGGTTCTGTGCGAGTCGGTAGCCTCCTTCGGCTACGGCGATGTTGAGAACAAACAGAGTCTAACAAATCCAGCTGACCGCGTCGAGACGGGCCAACACAGCGTAGACAGACTCGGTCACAGTACCTTTTACTTGAAGCGGCAGGCACGGGCGTGCGAGCCGGATGGCTGTTCGTCGCGGTCGCGATGCAAAAAATGGAAGCGTTGCAGGACGCGTTGTCCCTCGATGCGGTGCAGGCAGCGGCTCGTTGACGTCGTTGAGACGAAGTCGGTGAGACCAGGGCCGTGCGTTGCAGGGCGAGACGGTGCTTCGATGCGGTGCTTACAGGTTGCGGTGCGGCGACGGAGCCGGATTCAGGAGCTGGCGTCGATCAGTCCGGACAGCGGTGCGAGTCGGGCGGTGCGTCGCAAAGCGTGCGAGCGGTGCCCAACTCCGGTGCGGTCACAGGACTCGAACTCAGCAGCAGTGACCGTGTCGGTCGGACCAGTTCGATTCGGCGTAGCGAAGCATTGCAGGACGCGTTGTCCCTCGATGCGGTGCAGGCAGCGGCTCGTTGACGGAGTCGGTGAGACCAGGGCCGTGCGTTGCAGGGCGAGACGGGGCTTCGATGCGGTGCTTACAGGACACCGAGTCGGTCGTGAGAGTCGGTCACAGCTCCCTACCTCTGCAGCCACTGAAACAGAGTTTCCAGCAGCAATTCACAAAGGGGTGAAGTCCAATGGTCCTGGGACTTCGGTCAGGGGGCAAGCTCTCTTCCAAGCCCTTGGAGATCCTTCACAAGTTGAGGAAAGTCACAGCAAAGCAAAAGTTCCTTTCTCCTTTCTTTGGCAGTCAGGCAAACCACTGCAGGCCAATCCCCAAGCAGCACTTCAGCTTAGGGATAGTCTCTCCTCAGTTTCTTCTTGGTTCCGCTCCTCAGCAAAGGTTTCTTCTTGTTCCCAAAAGTGATCTAACCTTCCTGGGGTCTGGGTGCCCCTCTTATACCCTGATTCTCTTTGTTCTCTGGAGGCAGAGAGGCCTCTGCCTAGTCCAAAACCAGTTCTGGTCAGTCCTGGAGCACTTTGTTTTTCTGACTCCTTCTTTCCTTTCAGAATGTGGGGCAGAGTGCTCAGCCGCCCGGCAGGAGGTGGAGCCAGCATTGTGGAAGGCAGGCACAGCCCTATTCAGACCCAGGTGCAACTCCTCCCTCCACTCTGGATGCAGATCTTTCTATTCAGCCCTGTGCTGACTCACCCTGTCTCCTGTAGCCACCCCCTGCCCCTGTCACTCAATCTCCAGACAAGGAATACACAACCTAGCAGAGGCAGGCTTGGATAGTTAGGCAAGAAAATACCCACTTTCTAAAAGTGGTATTTTCAAACACAGAATGTTAAAACCAACTTCACTAAAAGATGTATTTTATCATCCTGAGTTCAGGCATACTAAATTCGTTTTTCTACCATGTTCCCTGGGTCAGTTCTGACTATAAGGTGTAATAGTCAGTCTGCCCATTCTGGCCTATGGGGAGCAGGTAGCCTTGCAATAGTGAAAAACGAAAATGGCTGTAATTCACTATTAGGACATGCCACACACACCAGGGCATGTCCTACCTTATACGTACAATGCACCCTGCCCTAGGGCCTACTTTAGGGGTGACCAACATGCAGTAAAGGGAAGGTTTAGGGACTGGTAAGTGGGTGTACTCACCAAGTCGACATGGCAGCCCGAGGCTGCACACAGGCTCTGCGATGGCAGGCCTGAGACACATTTTACAAGCCGCTTCTGTGGGTGGCACAACCCGTGCTGCAAGCCCACCAGCGGCATTGGATTTACAAGCCCTGGGCACACGGAGTGCGCTGTACTAGGGACTGACAAGTAAACCAATCATCCAATCATGGAGTCACTAATACATGTATCAATTAACGATCGGGAGCACTTGCACTTTGGCACTGATTAGCAGTGGCAAAGTGCCCATGAGCATCTAGTCCAGCAAAAACATATCGGCAACAGTGGAGGCATTACGAAGAAATGGAAGGGAGACCCACGCCAAGTATGCCAGGTCTAACACGTGTCCCCTCCAGCTGAAATGTGGGGAGAACTATCCTACCCCTAGGGAGTTCTCATCGCTAAGGCGGAAAAATCTGGACAGACCATCAGCATTGGCGTGTTCTGTACCAGGGCGGTGTTCCACCGTAAAGTCCATCCCCTGTAGGGAAATGGACCACCTCAACAGCTTTGGATTCTCACCCCTCATCTGCATCAACCATCTGAGGGGCCTGTGGTCTGTCTGAACCCGGAAGTGAGTCCCAAACAGGTATGGTCTCAGCTTCTTCAGTGCCCAGACCACAGCGAATGCCTCACGCTCGATAGCACTCCATCTCTGTTCCCGGGGAAGTAACCTCCTACTGATGAAGGCTACAGGTTGGTCTAGGCCCTCCTCATTGATCTGTGATAGAACAGCCCCTACGCCATGCTCTGAAGCGTCGGTCTGAACAATGAACTCATTGGAGAAGTTGGGTGCCTGGAGCACAGGCGCCGTGCACATGGCAGTCTTCAAGGTGTCAAAAGCTTTTTGACAGGCGTCAGTCCAAATCACTTTCCTGGGCTGCTTCTTGGAAGTCAGCTCTGTCAAGGGGGCAACAATGCTGCCATACCCCTTGTCGAATCTCCGGTAATACCCGGTGAGTCCTAGGAAGGCTCTCACCTCTGTCTGGGTCTTGGGGGCTCCCAAGCCAGAATGGTATCAATTTTCGGTTGGAGGGGCGCCACCTGGCCGCTCCCAACCTGGTGTCCCAAGTACACCACAGAACCCTGCCCAATCTGGCACTTACTCGCCTTGATTGTGAGGCCTGCCCTCCGCAGCGCCATCAACACTTCCCAGAGGTGGCGCAGATGTTCTTCCCAACTGGCACTGAACACTGCGATGTCATCCAGGTAGGCGGCACTGAAATCCTCCAGTCCAACCAACACCTGGTTGACCAACCTCTGAAAGGTGGCAGGGGCATTCTTCATCCCAAAGGGCATCACCCGGAACTGGTAGTGCCCATCTGGGGTGGAGAATGCTGACCTCTCTTTGCCCCATCAGTCAAGGCGATCTGCCAGTACCCAGACGTTAAGTCAAACGTGCTGAGGTACCGCGCAGCCCCTAACCGATCTATGAGCTCATCAGCTCTGGGGATGGGGTGGGCGTCAGTCCTGGTGACGGAATTGAGTCCCCTGTAGTCCACACAGAACCGGAGTTCTGGTGTGGCACCAGGCGCGGCAGCCTTTGGAACCAAGACCACTGGGCTGGCCCAAGGGCTGTTAGAGGACTCAATGACCCCTAGCGCAAACATCTTGGAGACCTCCTCCTTGATGCAGGCTCTGACCCTGTCAGTCACCCTGTAAGCCTTGTGCTTCACAGGAAGACTGTCCCCAGTGTCCACATCATGGACGCACCAATGAGTGACACTGGGAACCAGGGAGAACAGGTCAGGGAACTGTCCCAACAGTTGGCGACAGTCACCCTGCTGCTCAGGTGTCAGGGAGGTAGAGAGGTTTACTCCCTCCACTGATCCATCTTGCTCTCGGGCTGACAGGAGGTCAGGAAGAGGCTCGGTCTCCTCCTCCATTCCATCATCTGTAGCTAAGAGCATGCCCACTTGGGACCTCTCCAAGTGGGGCTTCAGGCGGTTCACATGCAGGACCCGCAAGGGGTTCCTGGGAGACTGCAAGTCCACCAAATAGGTAACTGGACTCTTGCGCTCCACCACCGTAAAAGGGCCGGTCCACCTGTCCTGGAGCGCACAGGGCTCCACAGGGGCCATGACCCACACTTTCTGACCAGGCTGAAGCTCTACCAGAGTGGCATTCTGGTCGTACCACCGTTTCATCTCCTCCTGGCTGGCTTCCAGATTTGCCTCAGCAAGCTCTCTGAAACGCCTAGTCTGGTTCCCTGAAGGCCAGCATGTAACTGTATACATCCTGGGGAGGTTTCCTGGGAGATTGCTCCCAGCCTTCCTTGACCAAACTCAGAGGTCCTCGCACCGGGTGTCCATAGAGGAGCTCAAAGGGACTGAACCCTAGAGACTTCTGTGGCACCTCCCGTTATGCAAACAACAGGCATGGTAAGAGGACGTCCCATTTACGCCTCTTGGGTTCTTCCAGACCCATAATCATGCCTCTTGAGGGTCCGGTTGAATCTCTCAACCAGACCATTTCCTTGAGGGTGGTAAGGAGTGGTGAACTTGTAAGTTACACCGCACTCCTGCCACAGGGACTTCATGTACTTGGACACGAAGTTGGTACCTCTGTCAGACACCACCTCTTGAGGGAATCCCACACGTGAGAAAATCCCCATCAGTGCCCGTCCCACCACGGGGGCCGTCACTGTCCTCAGAGGGATGGCTTCAGGGTACCGGGTGGCATGGTCCACCAAGACCAGGATAAACCTGTTGCCCATGGCTGTCTTGGGGTCCAGTGGCCCCACAATGTCAATACCCACCCGTTCAAAGGGGGTGCTGACCACAGGGAATGGCTGGAGAGGAGCCTTGTGCTTCCTCCCACTCTTTCCACTTGCCTGGCAAGTCTGGCATGTCCTGCAGTGAGTGGCGGCACTCCTGCGCATCTGGGGCCAATAGAAATGGGTAACAAGCCTGTCAAAGGTCTTGTCCTGCCCCAGATGTCCCGCTAACGGTACATCATGAGCCAACCCCAGTAGGAAGGCTCTGAAGCGCTGGGGTACCACCAGCACACGGGCTGACCCAGGCTCAGCAACCTTAGGCTCTGAATACAGGAGACCATTCTCCCAGTAAACCCAATGTGATCCAGACTGATCACCTGCTGCCTGGTCTGTGGCCTGTTGCCTCAGACCCACGAGAGAGGGCATGCGTTCTGCTCCTCGCAGAACTCTTCTCTGGAGGGTCCTCCTTCTTGCTGCCAATGGGTCAGCTCAGGTAGGTCCCCCAGTTCAGCTACCTGTTCCCCTGTAGGCTCCAGGGCATCCCCTCTGGGTCTGCCTCCTCCTGGACCGTGGGAACTTCGGGGCCGGTTTCCCGTGCCCCTGCCTCCTCTCTCTTCGGCAGGCACCTGGGCCTCCCTCTCAGGCTCCAGGTCCTCTTGAACACCTTTAGCTGCCATTGACCGGGTGGTCACACATGCCCAATCAGGCAAGCCCAACATCTCTAAATGCGCACTCCGCTCCACCTTAGCCCAAGGTGAGCTCTCCAAATCGTTCCCCAACAAACAGTCAACAGGCATGGCTGGCCTCACAGCTACTTGAAGAGTACCCGAGACCCCCCCCCCACTCAAAGGGAACCTGAGCCACCTTGCAGTGACTCTCTGTGTTGTCAGCAGCAACAACCGGATAGAATGCATCAGGGATAACCTGCTCTTTAGACACCAGGTGACACTTGACAGCTGTCACACTGGCTCCTGTGTCTCTCAGAGCCTCCACCCTATGGCCATTGATGGTCACCCACTGCCTGTATTTCTTAGTGTTCTCAGGCAGCGGGGTCCTAGGGACCATCTCAGAGTCTCCTAATGAGACAAGGGAAAACACGGTGGGATCCCCCCCACCTTGGGCACCCAACTCCTCCCCCAGGGCTACACTAGCCAACTGCCGGGGGACTGCACTCGTGGGTGCTGGTTTTCCATGCAAAGGGCAACGAGGATCGTTTGCCTTGTGGCCAGGGGCGCCACACTTGTAACATACCAGTGGTCCCTGGTGAACAGGGGGCCTGTCGGGGCCACTGGCTTCTTCTCAGGGGAGGCTGGGAACCTTTCCCTTGGTTCCCCTGGGGTTTACTTTGGGGCCCTTTTTGGAACTCCTTCTGTTTACCCTTGTCCCCCCCACTCTTCTGCTGGGGACCCTGCCCACCCTTGGCGGAGTCTCCCACGTGACCCTTGTGGACCCGGGTACTCACCCAGCGGTCCGCCTCCTCAGCAAGCTGCCTAGGGTTAGTCAGCTTACTATCAATCAGGTGCTGGCGTAGCTCAGGAAAACAATTACCGGACAAGTGCTCCCAGGCAATTAAATCAAAGAGCGCCTGAAAATCAGTCGCTTTGCTACCCTTTACCCAACCATCCAAGGCTCTGCAAAAGAAGGTCACATATTCAACCCAGGTACTGCTTTCAATCTTACTACAGTTCCTGAACCTTTGCCTATAAAGCTCAGGGGTCAAACCATACCTAGTCATTAAGGCATCCTTCATGTGGCTGTACGAATTATAGACTTCAGAGGGCAAATCCAACAAGGTATCCCGCCCTTCACTAAGGAACCGTCCCCACAACCCCGCTCCCCAGTCCTTCTCAGGGACCCGGTGGGAAGACATGGCTACCTCATAGGCTTTGAACCACTGCCCTATGTCATCATTTTTAAAAACTCCTTCACCACATCTTTGGGAATATACACCCTAGCTTCAACAGGCACAGGCGGTACACTGCCACCAGAGGGAGTAATCTCTAAGCTCTTGGCCTTCAATTCCAACTCCTCAAAACTTTCTCATGTTCAAACTGCATTTTCTTTTCCTCTAGGGCTAATTTCCTAGTTTGCATTTCGAATTCTAACTGCCCATTCAGCTTGAGCTTGGTCATTTGCATTTCGTGCATCCTACTCTCCTTCCTGTCCTCCAACTCCTCTGGAGACAGTCCTCTGGCAGAAACACTGCTACCTACTGGGGAAGGTGGTCTTCTAGCCCCTAGACCCAATAGCCCCTCCAGCTGCCCTTCTGCATTCTCAGCCCCTCCACAGGGGCACTCCTTGATTCGACCCAGGCCCTCAGCGCCTTTTGGAGGTCCTCCTTCCTGGAGATCCCGGTCATGGACACTTTAAACTTTTTGCAGAATTGCTTGAGCTGCTTAAGGGTGTAGCATTCTAGCCTCTCTTCTTCCCAATCACATTCAACAGAGGCTACTGATGCTGGTTTCTCCATAGTGACTGAACTTGGCATTTGCAAAAATAGGAAATCCCAGAAAAAATGCTATAAAAGTATGTGGTTGCGTTTTGGTCTGCACTCACTAAGTAGTGTTCACCAATCACTGTACATGAGTCACAAATGCAAGTCCAGAATCCTCACCGCTGACCACCAATGTTAGATTTGGGGGTCTCTAGTTGGCAGAGGTAGGTACCTTTGTCCAAATAGGGACCCTTGAGTCTAGTCAGGCAAAGTAGGTACACTCCTGAAATAACCCCTGCTCATCCTCTTGGTAGCTTGGCACGAGCAGACAGGCTTAGTTCAGAGGCAGTGTGTAAAGCATTTGTGAACACATACAGTAATCAAGTGACAACACTACAAACGGACACCACACAGGTTATATATTTATAAAAATAGGTATACTTTATATAGATTTATCACAAGACCATAAACGACAAAGATAATCCACAATACTGTTAAGGATACTTAGTTTTGATCAAAAAGGCTTAATTCAAGGTTCTGTGCGAGTCGGTAGCCTCCTTCGGCTACGGCGATGTTGAGAACAAACAGAGTCTAACAAATCCAGCTGACCGCGTCGAGACGGGCCAACACAGCGTAGACAGACTCGGTCACAGTACCTTTTACTTGAAGCGGCAGGAACGGGCGTGCGAGCCGGATGGCTGTTTGTCGCGGTCGCGATGCAAAAAATGGAAGCGTTGCAGGACGCGTTGTCCCTCGATGCGGTGCAGGCAGCGGCTCGTTGACGTCGTCGAGACGAAGTCGGTGAGACCAGGGCCGTGCGTTGCAGGGCGAGACGGTGCTTCGATGCGGTGCTTACAGGTTGCGGTGCGGCGACGGAGCCGGATTCAGGAGCTGGCGTCGATCAGTCCGGACAGCGGTGCGAGTCGGGCGGTGCGTCGCAAAGCGTGCGAGCGGTGCCCAACTCCGGTGCGGTCACAGGACTCGAACTCAGCAGCAGTGACCGTGTCGGTCGGACCAGTTCGATTCGGCGTAGCGAGCGTTGCAGGACGCGTTGTCCCTCAATGCGGTGCAGGCAGCGGCTCGTTGACGGAGTCGGTGAGACCAGGGCCGTGCGTTGCAGGGCGAGACGGGGCTTCGATGCGGTGCTTACAGGACACCGAGTCGGTCGTGAGAGTCGGTCACAGCTCCCTACCTCTGCAGCCACTGAAACAGAGTTTCCAGCAGCAATTCACAAAGGGGGTGAAGTCCAATGGTCCTGGGACTTCGGTCAGGGGGCAAGCTCTCTTCCAAGCCCTTGGAGATCCTTCACAAGTTGAGGAAAGTCACAGCAAAGCAAAAGTTCCTTTCTCCTTTCTTTGGCAGTCAGGCAAACCACTGCAGGCCAATCCCCCAAGCAGCACTTCAGCTTAGGGATAGTCTCTCCTCAGTTTCTTCTTGGTTCCGCTCCTCAGCAAAGGTTTCTTCTTGTTCCCAAAAGTGATCTAACCTTCCTGGGGTCTGGGTGCCCCTCTTATACCCTGATTCTCTTTGTTCTCTGGAGGCAGAGAGGCCTCTGCCTAGTCCAAAACCAGTTCTGGTCAGTCCTGGAGCACTTTGTTTTTCTGACTCCTTCTTTCCTTTCAGAATGTGGGGCAGAGTGCTCAGCCGCCCGGCAGGAGGTGGAGCCAGCATTGTGGAAGGCAGGCACAGCCCTATTCAGACCCAGGTGCAACTCCTCCCTCCACTCTGGATGCAGATCTTTCTATTCAGCCCTGTGCTGACTCACCCTGTCTCCTGTAGCCACCCCCAGCCCCTGTCACTCAATCTCCAGACAAGGAATACACAACCTAGCAGAGGCAGGCTTGGATAGTTAGGCAAGAAAATACCCACTTTCTAAAAGTGGTATTTTCAAACACAGAATGTTAAAACCAACTTCACTAAAAGATGTATTTTATCATCCTGAGTTCAGGCATACTAAATTCGTTTTTCTACCATGTTCCCTGGGTCAGTTCTGACTATAAGGTGTAATAGTCAGTCTGCCCATTCTGGCCTATGGGGAGCAGGTAGCCTTGCAATAGTGAAAACGAAAATGGCTGTAATTCACTATTAGGACATGCCACACACACCAGGGCATGTCCTACCTTATACTTACAATGCACCCTGCCCTAGGGCCTACTTTAGGGGTGACCAACATGCAGTAAAGGGAAGGTTTAGGGACTGGTAAGTGGGTGTACTCACCAAGTCGACATGGCAGCCCGAGGCTGCACACAGGCTCTGCGATGGCAGGCCTGAGACACATTTTACAAGCCGCTTCTGTGGGTGGCACAACCCGTGCTGCAAGCCCACCAGCGGCATTGGATTTACAAGCCCTGGGCACACGGAGTGCGCTGTACTAGGGACTGACAAGTAAACCAATCATCCAATCATGGAGTCACTAATACATGTATCAATTAACGATCGGGAGCACTTGCACTTTGGCACTGATTAGCAGTGGCAAAGTGCCCATGAGCATCTAGTCCAGCAAAAACATATCGGCAACAGTGGAGGCATTACGAAAAAATGGAAGGGAGACCCACGCCAAGGATGCCAGGTCTAACAGGTGGCAAAAAAGCACTCACTAAGGGAAGACAAAGCCAGGCTGAGTGAACGAGCCCATGCATGGATGGTACTGAAATCGTACAAAAAATTTCAACCAGCTGCCTATTTGGGTCTGTTCTTTTCTCCTTATCTAAAGTCTAGGGGGCATATTAGCAACGATGTGCGATAATTATCTGAAAGAGCGCTTAGCGCTGTTTTTTTTATCGCCGGCTATCGCTGGATTTCATCGCCGAGATAGCGCGTTATTAGCAACGCTTATCTCCAAGGCGATAAAAAATCCAGCGATAGCGGCGAAATGCGAGAATATCGCAGGAAATCCTGCGATAAAACACCAGCGATAGGGGAATCCTTGATGATAGGCCATGGTGGACTTAGCCTTACAATCCACCTCCCATTGAGAAAATAGGTAAGTCAAGTTTTTAGCAGGTGTTAAATTCCAGCGATAATCGCGGTTAGCGCGACTTTTTTTATCGCTTCGCGGGCTTTGATAATAGGGGGAAGTTGTGTTTGCGACTGTTTGCAGTTGCTTTTAGTTGGGAACGCTTACTTTGCATGTCATTAGCGATAATTATCGCTGACATGCAAAGCGGCAACAAAACGGCCGCTATGGCCATTAAGCTGTCGCTAACAGCTGTTAGCGACAGCTTGCTAATAGGGCGATAAAAATATCGCCACTTTATCGGCAAAAAGTGCCGCTAAAGTGGCGATACTGCCCTTGATAATATGCCCCTAGGTTTTTAG
This sequence comes from Calotriton arnoldi, assembly GCA_963921515.1. NCBI lineage: Eukaryota > Metazoa > Chordata > Amphibia > Caudata > Salamandridae > Calotriton > Calotriton arnoldi. Next base: position 180,959 of record CAWUFW010017091.1, read on the forward strand.
CAACACGACTAGGAAAGTTGCCGTCCAATGCAGACCAGCCCTGCTGGAAATACTCGGGCCCAAAGTCATGTACTCTTTGTGGATCACCAACTCAGGATTTTATTAATTTAATATGCATCTGCTCAGCTTTAAATCTACACCATTGTAAACTGCTGAAGAAATTATTCAACACAAGAGGCATTCGCTCTTGCAGATCTGCGATCCTTAAATGTCTCAATCCAAATGACCCGCAGCTGAACTGTAATTTAGTAACATTTTTAACTATTTGCGAGAAAGCACCAGACACTGCCTCGGGACTTTGCACAACGGCACTTTAAAGACTAAGACCTGTTATCTTCTCAATATCAAATGTACTGTATAAACTGATTACTCAGTATATTCATGATCCATAGAAGCACTGTTTGTCCATCGTGATTTAATTTTCTTTAACTGAAATTTATGGGACAACAGTGGCAAGCGAACAAATATACAAGATTGATATTTAAAAACCTGAATGTACATATGAAATTGTTGGCCAACACAGAGCTTGCGCAAAAAAATCTTGCCCCCGAGCTAATGTGCCCATTTTTATTCATGCACCGACACTTTAATTGCTCCGTCATAACGAGTGCAACTGCAAAGCTGGTGTTCTTAGTAAATAATGTATAGCTATTAATTTACTCACAAGAATCTGTCAATCTTTGTTATTATTGTCCAAAGTCACCAGTCAACATTAAAAAAAATTTTTTTATCATGTGTAAGCATTTCTATATGTGATATAGACTTCATAATAATATATATTTTTTAAATCTCATCAAATTATATTTTTAATGGCATGTTAATTGTGTTGTTTTACATGTTTTATTAATTTGCAATGGCTTTAATTAGTCGAGCAAAAAATAAAATAAACTTGAAACTTGAAAAAACAGTGGCCAAACATGCATTAAAAAAAGGAAACCAGTGTGATATGTTTATTAAAATTGACTTTTTTAGCGAACAGTGTTAAAATGCATTCTGGGACTTGCTGTGTCACTTTTCATATGGGCTGTTGTTACAAAACTGCAACTCACTGCATTTGCATCACTTCGTTCATTCTATGTAAAAATTTTCCAAGCTGAGAAGAGTTGGAGTGCATGCAGCATCCTTAGTCCCACCTTGGACCTCTATCAGTGGCCATAAGCAGTACATGCATTAGTGGTAACTCAAAATACATGTATCAGTGGCCCTTTTACATTACATGCATCCATAGTTCCTTGCATCACATGCATCTGTGGCTCCTCAAGGTAGATACATTAGTGGCCCAGCATTCATGAGGATTAAAAATACTCCTACAAAGGAAAATCAAAGTGACGAGACGGAGAATGAGACTGAACATCAACTTAAGTAAATCCCCTAAAGTCAAGTGGGCCCAATATTATCAGAGTTTAAGTGACGAGTAAATACTCATTAGAATTATCATTTTGAACAACTGTTCTATCGGCCATGAACCATACTTACACAACACAATGTATCCTAGGCCATGTTTGGTACAACAGCTTCCATATCTTAGGTAATAAATGCAAATCTGTCTTCAGATGGTAGGTTTAAAGCCTGGTACAAACCTTCTCAATCTATCCACTCTTAACTTTGAAATATTTGTAAGTATTTTACCTTTAGTGGTCCAAAAACTGCGCCATGCCTTGGAGCTCCTATTTCACTGGGAATGTGAAGGGGATATGCTGTATGCACTGTAGCACCGAAATACCCAGGGATGGCTTTGAGGCGCTTTGTAAATGAAGCTGGAACTGCCTCTCATGCTCACAGGGAGGGGCGCAGAGGGTGAGTTCCCAACCCTACTCCAAATCCTTCCTCTGAAGACAAGATCCCTGAGGCGTGTTTAACTTAAAGCAAAGTCTGTCGGTGAAGGCGAGTCATCATCCGAAATCCCATTCCATATTTGCAGCTCCTACCAGAACGAGTGGAGGATACAACTCACTTAACATAGAACTTGCTCTGCTTTCCAAATTCTGTCCTTAGGTGTATAGTTACAAAGCACAAAAAATAAATGATATTGCTGTGTTGCTAGGGATGGGAACCAATCACTATCCGTGCCCAAAGAACTATACTCCACACTCTGCCTAGAGCGTCGGCCATCTTGCGAATGGTCACTTCTGGGGTACTGGTGCGAGCTTTTCCAGTGCAGTAAGAGAGGGGCTTTCTCCATGTTTAGCAAATGCTCAATGCAGTGTACGATGATAGGCTTGTTGACAATCTACGGTGGGCCCCGACGATGTCTGCCCAGGCTGGAGAATGAGCTGACCCAGCAGTATTTCTGCCAGCATGACTCTGCCCCATAGTAGGGAGAGCACTGTGAGGGGTCAACATGGCCACAGTAGGATGAGCACGGTGCGGGAAGATCACTTGTTTGCTCATGCAGGGCGCAACAATTGAGTTTGCCAGCGGCACATCTGCTGTCTGTGTGCGCAACTGTTCACCAGTGGGTGATGCGTTTGCGCAAAGCATGCATGGCGCATCATGCTTATTGCATCATGATCTGGCCAACGAAAGCACTACTTGCTTAGAGAGACCAAGTGGGCTGCTGAGAGCTACCCAGACTCGACTCAGAAGCAGGCTGGGCAAAGATCAGCTTGACGAATAATCTGTGAAGCCCCTGCCTTGTAGTGTTAACAAAACAGAGCTCTTGGAGTGGTGGCTATGCTGTCTTGAGAGCTGTGCTGTGCGGCTGTGCTCTCACCATGACTGGACACACTTACCTCCGGCCCCTCCTCCTACACAGAACAGGGTAACAACACGAGCGAGGTCAGGGAAAACACTGTCGTATAATTTACAGCAGCCGTACATGGGGGCCTGGACTGGCAGGAAAATTAAAAACATCCCGCTGCCACAACCTGTGCTGAGTGCAGACTGGCATCATGATAGTGGCACTCTGTCCAGTGTCCATCGGGACTGTCCTGAGAGGCGTCAGGCTGGTGTCAGGTGGCGAAGATAAACCAGTGATCTGCAAGGATGCTCACGGCAGCCAGGTCACTGTCAGTGACACTACAAAGGCGGGGCGGCACAAGTGGAAATAGCTCTTTGTGAGCGGGCCAGTTTTATCGAGCGAAACACTTCTAAAAGTGTTTGTAAGCAAAAGTTAAAAACACAAAGAGCAGGGAAGGAGAATGCAGGGGGGGGGTTCGTGGGAGAGAAGGGCAAGACAGGAAGTGGAATGAGACCCAGGAATGAAAAAAAAGCCCTAGCATGTCTGCGAGTGCTGCACTCGATCACCGTCTTGGTGGTTGGCATACTCGTGCTAATACATGGCAGCCAGACGGTCACTGCCAGTGACACTGCATGGGCAGGGTGGCGCCAGTGGAAAAACGGCAACAGGAAAGGGCCAGGCACCTCCGTCCGGATTAAATTAAAGGCTGTTCTACTACTGCTGGCGGATGGGACTACAGCCAGGGACATGGTATTGCCTCCGAGGCAGCCGCGGCATTAAGCGCCGGAGGTCACAGACCAGGGCTGAGCTGCAGGACAGTTGCCAATTACAGAACAGTCCGCACATCCACAGTAAATGCTCATGTTTCGATTAATACTATTCAGATAACATGCCGCTCTTTGTGAGCGGGCAGGTTTAATCGAGCGGAACACTTTTAAAAGTGTTTCTAAGAAGAAGTTTAAACACACGAGGAATGGGGAGGAGGAATACAGGGGAGAGTGAGGTGGTGGGAGGGATGGGCACGCCAGGAAGTGGAATGAGACGCAGGAACAAAAACAAGAGGTGCGGCCGCCATAATTTATTGTTAAAGAAAAGAAAATCGAGTTGGGCGACCGGCGCGCAACAAGATGCACGGCCACCATGACTGATTGTTTTTAAAAAAAAGAGAAAGTGCGCATGGCCACTGAATGTAAGCGGCGGGAGGGCCTGCAGGCGGCCGCCGCCATTGGTGATTCTACGCCCATGTAAAAACTTATGAAAGAAAGTAGTACCCACGGACTTAAGAACAGGTACCATATAACAAGCAAAGTATAGTGGCCAGTAGCCATGGGAGGATACAAATGACAACATGGCTGTATTAAGGCGGGACTAACAAGCCTCACAATGAATCAGAAGATAGCATTTACAAAGGACAAACACACAAGCCAATGAAAAATAAGGGCAGGGGAGTGGGCGGAGCTTCTCTCTGGATTGAACTACCACAGCTCTTCGCAGAGAAGCACTTGGGCGCTGGCTCACTCTCGACCTAAAAAACGGCACTGGTATATGGAGTGCCTAATTTGCAACAAAAAAAAAGTGGCAGGGCCCTCGTCAGGAAGCCACTTCAGCTTGCACCACACATTGCCCCTGCTAACCCAAATACTAACCATGACACTCCCACAAGTGTGACAATTAAGACCACGCCAGGTCCACAAAGCTGTAAGAATGGCTTGGGCCGGAGGTATCAGACATTTTTAATCTATATCAAATAAATACACAACTGTTGTTGTCGTTATCTCTAAATTAGACAAACAGCGCCACCATGTGTCAGACTATCATAGGTGCTGGGGTTGACAATCAAGTGCTGGTGCTTAGAACCGGAAACCACTGGCTCAAATTAAGCACTGATATATTTTCAAATATTCTCATTCGATTTAGACACCAAGGTTTGGTGTACTATTGCAGAGCTAAATTCTGATCCCTGTGCAAACACTTGTTACCAGCTAATTATCACACCCTCACTGTTTTTCCCTGATAACTTCTGGAAATTCAAACCTTTATCATGAGGAAAAGGCCCAGAAAAAAGGCGAAACCTGTGGCATTCCGTGTGTTAAATATAGATTGTGCATGTTATGCCTCATTTGAAAGTAAAAAATTTGAATAAGAGGTATTTACCACATGTGGTCAATACCCCACTCCGGGGTAATGTTATTTATCATGTGTGGTAAATACCTCCCCTATTCCGCCTTACTTGTAATGAGGGACCCAAGCATATTTGTTTTAGAAAACCTCCCTCTTTCACAGTCCCCCATGCCCCTTGCAGGAGTTACAACAAAAAGTCTAATGTGCCTGTTCAAAGTGCCAAAATTCTTGCTGCATCTGATCTGTTAAGCAATCAGGGGGCAGAGGCACAGAGTGGATAGGACAGGAAAGGGTAGCAGGAGGAGAACATTAATTTAGGTCTTTTCCCGAGGATGGTGATATTCATGCACTTCTAATAAGCCTTAACAACATGCAATCCCCATTACCAAAAACAATGGATCTCTCGGGTGATTCAATGCCACATGCTGCATGCATCTTAAGAGCTATTAGTCACGGCTAGTAGGTGTAAAGTCGTTCACGGTTTATTTTATTGGGCCAGAAACCTTAGTTTGCTTTGTTACCATATGTTTGATTTCTCATTCCTTTTTATTGAACAAAGCCACACATTCCGATTTTCATCCCTTGCGTTCTGTTGATGTAGTCTGCTGCAGTTGGAATCGATTATTTTTTCGAATTCATCAAAACCCTACAATGTGCCCCTCTTGATATGTCTGTATGGTTGCATAAAAGTGTCCTTTTAACTGGGGTACAGCAGCGAAGACATTTTCCAGTTAGGTGAAGGGGAATTGTCTATAAAAAAATGTTGTCTAGTAAATGAACGACCCTGCAGCAAATGTTTTAGAGAAATAATAAACCCAACTGGTTTTGCATTTTTGTAATCATTCAGTGTCAGACTAACAGCTATTAAACTATGTAAAGGGGTGACTATTTTTTTTCTTCATGCCTCCACTAACGGGATTGCAGCCCACAAACTACAGTAGGTGAAAATGGAACAAACATGGAGGTATCAGATAATACTATGATTTCACATGACAGAGGACAGAGCTTGGATTACCTTTGGAACTATATATGCTTTTTTCTAATAAATCTTCAATAGGCAGCATTTTGGCACCTTCAAACTTTGATTAATTATTACTTTGTAAACAAAATTGTTGAAGGTTTCTTTGATTGCAAGAACATTTCATAATAAACCTGCACTGGCAATGGCAATACGTTTGGCTTTAAAGGAATGTTCTATGGTAATGTCAAGCAGCAGAACAAAATAGTGTGGGAATGGATATGTATTTGTGTTGAAGGAAACAACTGGAGAGTAATATTGATGTAGGTTAAAAGGTCAGGTGACATGTGCACTGTCAAGCCAGACATAAAATCCATGTAGGCTAATGACTCTCCTCTTCCCATCTGTGCTGCTGCAAGAAAAAACTAACATACATTATCTAGTTATCTAAGACACTTTAATTGCATTAAAATGTCATGTGTGCCCCTGAAGGTTCAAGCTCAGATAGCTGGATAAATAAACAAAAAGATCACAGCAGTGTGGAGGGAAAGCCTTATCTTGTGGACCTACACAACTTCTGCCCAATCAAAACATGTACTCCTGGCTCCCAACATGTGGGCTGAGCCACAGCCCGTCTCCTTATGATTCTCACACAGTTGTCTGGCGACAGCTGTGCTGTGAAGCCAGACCATAAAGACAAATGCATCTGTAAGCTTAACACATATATTATCTCCTACTAATAAAATGTATCCATTATCAACATACAATTCCCAGGCAAAGAAGCCACAGCAGGATAGAATGATTGAATTAGTCACTGCCAGTACAATAAATACCATTTCAGAAAACACTCATTCTCATATGTATTCCATAGACCAAGCTATCATGGGCAAACATTATTTTGAAGCGATGATAAGCTTATAAGAAGATTAACGATAATGAGCTAAAACAAAAAAGAAAGAAAAGGCAAGCAATTCTCAAGGATTCTAAGGTACACCTAGATCCCACAGGCAGTAGTTCGGATAGGCAGCTAACAATACAAGGATAATTGAGGGTTTTAGTGTGGGGTTGTCAGCACCCCACATATAATGAGACCACACCCACCAGGTGTGTATGGATACATGTGTTAAATTTTTCCAGATGATGGGGATGTCTTGATTCCCCTCAAAAGGAATAGATCTATCAGTAATAGTTCATCATGACTCAAGTTTGGCGAGGTTGGAATATTACCTAAGCAAGTCACGGCTAGATCGAAATCTATTCTGATCTGGAAGATCTTCCTCACATATTTACTATATCATCCCAAAGGGGTCAGACCATAGGGCATTCAAACATAGTACAGTATAAGACCCCTCAGCAGAGCCATAATGCCAATGGAATTCCAAACCATTAAAGTTTGAACTTATGGAGTCTGACTGTGGTCCAGAATAATTTAAGCATGATCATGAATATAGTTTCAGACAAAATGGGGAATGCCTTAGCTGTGAAGTAAGAGTTACATATTCAAGGCCAGAGTTCCAATTTCAGAGATATTCCTCGCGGTCCCACAATATTGTCTTCCCATATAGTTTTATAGTCTGTAATGTTTGATTCAGTTTGGAGCACTGAGCTGTCATATGTTTATATACTTTTGCAACCAACTGCCCCTGCCTAGAAAACGTCTTTATAAAATGTAATAATTCTGGTTGTTTAAGGAGCCTGAGCTTCGAAATGGCTGCCTTCAATTTTAAGAATTTGTAAAAGTCTAAATTTCATAGTTTAAATATACTTTACTGTTCTGCGGAACTACACATGTCTTCATGAAGCAAGCCATCTACTGTTAATATCCCAGTTTTGGCCCAATCCTCAAAGACACCTTCTTCTCTTGTACTTTAATTCTGTCATTGTTCTCCAGGGACAGTAGAGTTTATTTTTTAAATAAATGTTTTATCTGTCTGTCTAGTGTGAGGAGTTTTTGCGATGAGTCCCTCGCAATATGGTAACAATAACTGAAGGAAGTCACCATATTAATAGGTGATAACAGTTTCTTTTCAATTGTCAACTACACCAATCGAGTTTGATAAGTGGGCCTGAGCCATTGTGTACCTGTCTAATCAAAAATGCTTTTTGATATTTGAATACGCTGGCTAGCTTAGCCTCAGTATGGGTCAAATGTACTAAGCAATGTTCGCAAAATACTGGTCGCAATTTGAGACCAGTATTTTTGTGGCCTGTGTGGTATTTTGCGAATCGACCTATGTTCTAATAGGTTAGTTTGCAAAAAAGCAATTCATAGTGAGTCACAAAATGACCTACCTCATGAATATTAATGAGGTAGGTCACAAGTTACGACCCACTGGGAATCACAGCCATCATAAGGATGGCAGTGTGCTGGGGTCAGCAGACCACCATGTCTGTGATTGCTATTAAATAAAGCAATATTTTTTTCCAAATGTAGTCCCTTTTCTTGAAGGAAAATGGAATCGTTTAAAAAAATTAAATAAACGTTAACGGTTTACCGAATCGCAGTTTGTGATTTGTAAATGCCAAAAGGCATTTTTGTGATCGCAATTGGCCAAAATCGGATCGTTTATGACTACAAAAAGCCTTTGTTCATCTGGCCTTATTCTTTTACTTAATTTACTTTTCTTTACAGAAATTCACTTTTTTGTATTTACATTAGAACTTAGAAATAGTTTAAACCAGCTCCCTGAAGAGAGACTATCATTTTCATTGTCTCTTGCCTACCTCACCAATAAACAAATTTAGGTGAACAGGAGTCCAGTAACAAACTTATCTTGGAGAGTAAAATCTTCTTGTTTCTTGTGTTTAGTGGAATCTTGAAGATGATTGTTGATTCAGGACCCCATATATTTCAAATAGGAAGGTTGTCATAAGTCCCATGTCTCCTAAACTATTCCTTGAATACAAACAATTTAGAAGTTGCGCTCTGATTTGTCTCAGTTAAGAATGTACCCAGGTGCTAGGGCTTACTCTTTTATGATTTCCAGTAGGGCTGGAATAAACGTCAAGGCCTAGTGTATGAGCACTAGGATATCATCAGCATATGCTGCTTTATATATCTGGTTGCTTGCTCTAACTCCCAGCAACAATTTACTAGATCTAATGGAGATCAGGAGTGATTCTATAGCCAGTAAAAATAATATCTGTAATCGAGGATGCAAGCAACTGAGTTATAAGTTGCGCAGGATGTGAGTCCCACACAGGAAATAAGTCTGCAACGTCCCCTCACTGGGAACCATGACTCTCTCAGGGTGGTGAAGCAGAGCAGTCCAAGGCCCACTCAAGGGAGGTGGTGTGGGTTGGAAACCTCAGCTCGCTGTTGCGCAGCAACAACACTCAAAAACGTATTGTCCAGCTGGTGCCTTTTCTTTCAAATTTTAAAGGGAAAATTCCTTTATTACACACACACACACACACACACACACACACACACTACTAAATACTATGCATTACATTATAAATATGTACATCAGGTAGATGGAAATACCTTTGGTGATAATCTCATATCAAGTTACATCCCTAGTGTGCAATAAGCCCTATAACCTCAATACACCCACCTACACTAGAAGCAATTGTTATTATCAATATGAGCTTTGTCATGGTGTTGCCACATCAGTAATAGCAGCAACATGTTATACCTCACCCATACAACATCACTGAAGTCAATGGGGACAGTACCAATGTCCAATGCATGTTATAACTCATTATTGAAGTCAATGGGGGTTGTACCAACATGTCAACCATTACCATTGTCAATAAAGCATTACATTAAAATAACATGTACTCCAAGAGTCTTTCTTTTACTATTAAGATGCTGCTACTGCAGCTTTGAGAACCACCAATAGTGGTCCTTGCCCCATGTGACTATATGCAAAAGAACAAACTTATTAAGAGGAATGGAAGGCAACAACACATCTCCCAAAGGCATAAGTATAACCCTGGGAGACATAGGGTTTCTTTTATTGGGGCAACTTCTGAGGGGTTGCTGCACTCTCTGCAGGGGCTTATTGGCTGCTCCATTCTTTCTGGGTATGCATATGTAATGAGCAGCTTTCCTTAGCTCTGAAAGGCTTTTCTTTTCTTCTATTTGCCAAAGCGACCTTGCACCACAATTTTCAATATTTACTAGGCCAGGTGCCCCAGCTTTTTTATGGGGCACCCAGACTTTGGTGACATCTGGGCAGCGGGGAGAGTATTCCTGCACTGCCTCGCATTCTGACACTTTGGGGCTTAATATGATGAAGGTCGGAGTTGCCTCCGACCGACACCGTCTCGGACTGGGGACTGACTGACCTACGGTTGGCGGTTCCGACCGCCTGATTATGTTGCGACCGAACACTGTTCGGTCGCATACTCACTTTTTTCTATGGGAGCTTGTGTCACGGCGTAAACCCGCTGTAATACAGGCTCCTATAGAGAAATGGGGGGGTGTTTAAAACCCCGCACCCTGTAGCAGGCACCTCATGGTTCCTGCCACACAGTGCAGGGTTTTACAGTGGGGTACCCTAGGTACCCCCTCGACCACCAACCGTAGACCGCGAAGGCAAAGTTGCTTTCCAACAGCCTATCCATATCGGAAAGGCTGGCACGGAAAAACTGTGGGAAACCAACATCGTAATCCCGATGGCAGAAAAGCCGTGCATAGGGGATTACAGTGCGTTTCCGACTAGCTGGAAGACTCAGAGAGCCGGTCGGAACTGAGTCAGAATGACTGGCCGGTTTACGTTACAACCGGCGACATCGTAATCAGGCGGGCGGACCGCAAACCGACCGTGTCGGTTGGAAAGCCTCCGACCACAGTCGGCATGTTTCTTCCTCCACCCGCAGATGGGAATCTTGCTGCCGGGTGGGTGGGGCTAGAGGGATGTGTGCCCTTTTCCACCCAGACATGGGCATAAGGAGAAAGAGACTCACATCCCTGATATAGGAGCATGGTGGTGCTCATTTTAGTACACTGCTGTCCCAGGGAGATAGGATACCCTGGGACAGTTTCCTATTTTGCTGTACCCGGAGGCAAAGTTTGATTTAGGGAGGTGGCCATACAGATCCCCACCACCGGAGAAAAATGTTACAGTAGATTGTGTTGACTCTTGGGAGATTGACTGTCCCCGGGGGGGGGGGGGAATTGTGGAGAATCCCAGTGAAGTGAAACATGCTTTGTTCTCCACTCAAACGACTCAGAGGACCAGGCTTTATCTGTTGTTTTCACTAGCCCTTTAGGGCTCATTATCCTCATTTTGGGTTCTTTTTGCTCCTGATGGCCAGCCGTAGCCACCAGGAGCATTTTTATCAGAGATACTGGCCTCTAAAGGGCACATTTTAGTGCACCAGACCTGTTCTGTGCCTGGGCTCCTGGTGCTCTCTCCTGCATAGAGGGCATAGTACACAGTCCCTCTGCAGCCACCCAGCAAAACAACTGTCATGCCACACTACCCAAGCCTCACAGCCTCCTGCCTACTTCAAGGACACCTGTGCACCAGCAGAGTAAAAGTTCAGTCTATAGAAGTCCCAGGGTCCCCCAGAAGGTCCATTCCCTCAACTATTCCTCTTGACATAAGGAGGCCGAGGTCACTAGTCCTGGAGAGACCCATCCAAGTCCTGGGGGCCCGCTAGAGGTAAAGTCCATCAGTCCATCCTTGCAATGGCATTAGGTGGATTCTCCTTCCAGCTGGGCATATTTTCGCCATCATCACTCCTATGACCTTGTCTTCACATCAGTCTCTCCCCTTTGCAAGGGTAGTTAAGCTGGTTTCGAGTTTTAGGAGCCAGGGACCTCTGGCCAATCCTCCAGTGCCACATCATCATTCCACCTCTGTTCCAACTCTCCTGCACAGCACTCTGGGATATTCCAACATGGCAAATTCAAGTTGTCTGTGGAAAGATCTTCCCTGAGAGCCTCAGCACTGCCCAGCTGACACAGCTGCCTGATCCCTTTCCACCAAAACTTCAAACACATGCCCCTCCTAAGTTCGGCTCCAGAGATCTGACTTTGTTTCTGTGGGCTCCAGCCCAGGTGCAGTGTGATAAGTTAATTAACAGGTGCTTATTTTCTCCACACACTTTCTTTCCTAGGAACAGGGTCAAGCACTGTTAATGGCTCTATTGTGTGGGGAGGCCTTTGATCCTCCTGCTGGACAGCAGAGTAATTTACTTGACCCAGAAGGGGAGGTTGAAGGTGTAGAGAATGATTATGAGCCAAGTCAGGGTAATATGACAATTCTTAAAACTTTAAGAATTTCCCTACATATTTCTGCCATAAGGAGTGCAGAAATAATGTAATGGATAGAGGATCTACACTCAGGATGCATATTTACCCTTAGTTTGATACCTGGCTGGAAGCTGTTAGCCTAAGTGGGGCGAAACTGCAATAGTGCAGATTTCCCCTGTAATGTGTAATACAGTTTAAGCACTACAGATTTTCAATAAGCACCATAAACCTACACTATGAATGCCCAATCACATTATAAGGCATACCCCAGGTCTGTACCAACTGTTGAAGGGTCCTTTCCACAACAGGCTAGCGGTGTACAGATATCAGACTGTGCAAGAGGGTAGTTTTACACATGCAGCCCGCAAACATGCACACATTTGTGTGCTCATGTGTAACCAGACCAGAACCTCTTACTCTGTGCACCGCAGCAGACCTTATCTCAACAGGCAGACACTGGTGGTTAGCACTCTCAGTCCATTTACTGTGAATTTACCATGAGTGAGCCTCATGCAGTGAGGCTCACTCACTGTAAAAGCTGAAGAGCCAGGTAGTCAAAATACAAACAATCCTGGAGGACTTAATGAACTGAACCCATTTACTTCAGAGATCAACGATGTCTCATCCCTTGTCCGGAGTAGAAGTTCTCTGGGGGTCCCATTCACTCACGCTCTTGATCTGGGAGTATCATAGAGCAATAATACAGTTCTTATAAAATTCGGATCAAATTTGAATTTTGAAAATGCTGCTCAAAGAAAGATGCAGAAAACGTTGTCAAATACTTTCTCCATATCTAATGCAATGGCTGACACAGGCGAAGTCAGCCAGCTTCGATGGTTCTATTTTGTGACAGTATCATCTTGTGGTGTCACCGTAATATCCACCTCTAATAAACCCAGTCCAGAGGATGAATGATGAGTTGTGTAACCTTCTCCAGGCAGTTAGCTAACATCGTGGCATAAACCTTAAAATATAAGTTTATTAATGAGATTGGATAGAAGTTCTTTGGCAAGAATGGATCTTTATTCATTTTTTTTAATGAAAACCATTGTGGCTTTCTCAGCTCTGCCCCTAACTTTGAGGGTCTCAGGGGAATCTCGAAAGAGACTTAACAGCAGATCCAATATTTATTTATAGCATGTTCTTTCGAAGGGGGCTGACAACCAATCTGGGAATTATGCCTTCTTTTTATTTCGAGAGTGGATAACCTTAGTTACTCTATTGGATTGATTTGTCCACTAAAGCCAGCACTCCTTGCTCTGACATTGCAGGCAAACCTATATTATCTAGATAAGTCTCACGATTCTGAAATTGAACAGCTATATTTTATGAATAGAGGTCTTTAAATGGTGCAAACAGTCTCATCAGCTTTTACATTAATCTTGTTATGTTTTTCTTTGGCGGCTGCTATCACGATTTTAGATTTCTCAAATTTTAGACAGTTCCCTAGAATATTCCTGCTTTATGAGCTCACATATATTTTTGGTTTTCTGCTTTTATATCCAAACTCAGCCCTACTACTAAGTATCTTGTTATATTTATATTTGAGGTTACAAAATCAAACTACAGAAGTTTTGTATTTCTGAGGTGGGTGTTCCCTCTACAACCATTTTTTATTAAACTAGCAAGATTCATGTTGTATTTTTTATTTCTCTGCCAATACATTAATCATCACTCCTATTAACATGGCTTTGAGTGGCATGGTGTGCAAAATAACAAAGGAATGGGATGTGTACCAGGGTAAATACCAGTGGCTGAAATTAATTCAAGGATTCCACCCATTACTTTTTTGCATACTTCAGTGCAACGCCCTATGTGGAGTCCTGGCCTGGCACTTTTGGCTGGACTGTTCCTAATGGAACAGTGTCAAGACTGATTTGCATATGACTGGGTTCTAACTCAGGTGGCTTGGTATGCAAAATAATGATGGACTGGGATGAGGCCCAGAGTAGTTACCAGTGGCAGAGATTATTTCAAGCATTCCATCCGTCATTTGTTTTAACACTTTGAGTGCATCCAACAGCATTTGTGTGAATGAGCCAAATTGTTTATTTTCTGCAATGAATAGTGCAATAAAGATCTCAATTGTTAGGAGTGAATCCATATCTGGCAGTGTTATGTTATGTTATGCAGATTTGTCGAGCGCACTATCAGCCGGGAAGGTAGCATGGTGCTGAGTAGGTGTGAGTCGAGCCAAACATAGGACCTAGTGGGACTACTCAAAAAGCCAGGTTTTCAACTACTTGCGGAATTCAAGAAGTGAGGAGGAGGCTCTTATGTGTAGCAGCATGCAATTCCGTTCTTTAGGAGCAATGTTGGAGAAGGTTTGATGGTTTTCTGTATCTGTGGGGAGTCCGGGCGAGTGTAGGTGTCTGGAAGGATTGTGAAAGCAGATGCAATTGTTGAGCCAGTGTTGTGTAGAGCCTTGAAAGTGTATGTGAGGTGGTTGATATGTGCTCATTTTTGTATGAGGAGCCAGTGGAGCTCCTTTAGGTGTGGTATGATCTGACTACAACTTAGGAGGTTGAGAATGATTTGAATGGTCTACAGCCTTTTGGTGATTTTTTTGTTGATCCTGGTTGTTAGACCTGGCATCTTTTGGCGTGTTTCCCCAGTCTTTTTGCTTTCTGACCTCCCAGTTTTGACTCTGTTTTTGCTGGTTTAGTGTCTCTGCACACTTTCCCACTGCTGTTCAGTGTTAAAATGCAAGTGCTCCTGTTGTAAATTGTTATTATGGATTGGTGTTTCCATGATTGCCATATTTAATTTACTGGTAACCCCCTAGTAAAGTGCACTGAGTGTGCCAGGGCCTGTAAATAAAATGCTACTACTGGGTCTGCAGCACTGATTGTGCCACCCACATGAGTAGCCCTGAAAAGGTATCTCAGACCTGCCACTGCAGGGTCTGCGCGTAGTTTGTAACTGCCCTGTCGACCTGGCAAGTGCACCCACTTGCCAGGCCCTAACCTTACCTTTTCTTACATATAAGTCACCCCTAAGGTAGACCCAAGGTACCCCTGGTGGGCAGGGTGCTGTGTATGTTAAAGGTAGGACATGTACTGGTGTGTGTGAGATGTCCTGGTGGTGAATTAGAGTGTGTTTCGTTTTTCACCACTGCAAGGCTATCTGTCCCATAGGAAAGAACAGGAGTTTTACTTATAACATCTTATAAGCATAACGTCCCATTGGGACAAGATAGGGAAATGGAGTTTAGTATGCCTGTACTCAGAATGTAAAAAATGCATCTTTTAGTAAAGATGATTTTTATGTTCTGTGTTTGAAAATACCACTTTTAGAAAGTAGGTATTTTCTTGCTTAGCCATCCTGTGTGCCTCTGCTGGGTTTGTGGATGGACTGTCTGGCTCTGAAGTGACAGGGGCTGGGGATATGCATTCTCTTCAGACAGCCACTGGGGGGGTCAAGGTGTGTCCTGCCTTTCCTGGATGAGTCAGAGCTGGGCTGAATAGACCTGGGCTGCATTTAGAGTAGTGGGAGGAGCTTTCTTTGCACCTGAATGGGCCTGGTCTGCTTTGAACAATGCTGTCTCCACCTCCTGGCAGGAACCTGGGCCAGAGAGGCCAGAACTGGTTTGGACTAAGCACAGACACTCTCTGCCTGAAAGAACAAAGGAATTTTGAGTATAAATATTGGGGCCCAGACCCCAACATTTTAGAACTCGCTGGAATCAAGGAACCTGCCAAGAAGATCTGGAAGAGCTGCCAGGAGGAGTACTGCCCCTTTGCTGTGTTGTTGCTTTGTTGGGTTGGCCTGCAGTTGCTGCTTCTATGTTGGGCAGTGAAAGGACTGGACTGAACTTTCTTTAGTTGTGCTAAGTATCTCCAAGGGCTTGAAGTAGAGCTTGCTTCCTGTTCTGAAGTCTCAGGGACCTCAAAGTCTTCACCAACCTCTGGGTACCACTTCTGGAACTGCTGTTTCAGTTGCTACAGAGAAGGGAAACGCAACCGACTCCATCACCGACTCTGTCGCTGGCTCTGTGTCCTGACGGCACCGCAAAAGGCACCGTCTGCATCTCACACCACAACCCTGGTCTCACCGACGATGACGACCGACGCTGCTGCCACCGAGCCGCTGCTTGCACCATGACCTGTGGGCATCGCACTCCGCACCGCCTCGCTTCACTTAGCCATCCTGGTCTCACCGACACCGTCGCTGCAGCAGTCTGGGCCGGCCGACACCAGCTCCCGCTAACCGGCTCTGTTGCTTGCACCGCAACCTGCCCGCACCGCATCGAGCACCGCCTCGCCCTGCACTGTAAGCCTTGGTCTCACCGATGCCGTCTGGACGATCGTCACCGAGCCGCTGCCTGCACCGCATCGTGAGGGCACCGCACCTTGCACCGCTTCCATTTTGCAACGCAACCGCAACGGTTGCCACGACCGGCTCACACCAATGTGCCAGCTGCAATGAGAAAGGTACTGTTCACGAGTCTGTCCACGCTTTCGCTGGCCCGTACCGACACGGTCGGCTGGAACTGTTAGACTCTGTTGTTTTCAGCATCGCGGTAGCCCCGGACAGAGCTACTGACTCGTAGGAACTGTGTTTTTTTTTTTTTTTTTTTATAAAAACGTTTTTATTAACATTTTTGCATAATAACAATTGTTACAGTGGTGTTTTCTTATTAATACATTCATCTTTTGTCCTTTTTTTTCACTTATTTACATCATTTCTCTTCAATCCAGATACAATACCCTTTTCTTCGTCTGTGTCTGCTAAGTTTGTTATTTCCAATTTTTCCCTGTCCTACAGCTCCCACCTCCTGTACTCAGTTCCTTTCTATTGATATGTGTTCTTCTAGCGGGGGTTCACAAATGTTCCCACGAAATGTATTCCATTTCCCCCATATCCTCTCCCACTTCTTGGGGCATCCCCGATGGGTATAGACCGATTTTTCGGTGATCATAGTGTGGTCTAGGTCTTGGCACCATTGCAAATGAGTGGGAGTTACCTGTGATCCCCAATGCTGTGCTATATTGCGTTTTGCCAGCGCCATTCCCAATGTAGCCCACCCCTGATCTGCGTGATTGAGGTCTGTGGGTTCCCAGATGTTTAACAAACATCTCTTCGGTTCCAGCGGCACCATGACTCCTGTCACCTGCGAAACTGTGCACATAATCTTCTCCCAATACGTCGTTATTGACGGACAGTCCCAAATTGTGTGCCAGAAAGTCCCTAGTGCGCCACAGTGGCGGAGGCAGAGTGGGGTGTCAGTCCTGCCTAATTTGTGCAGTAGTGGTCGTGTGTAGTACGTGCGATGCAGGATTTTTAGCTGCACTAATCTGAGTTTGGAGGGTATTGCGATCTCCCTTGGTGATGCCGTTGCCTCCATCCAGTCGTCTTCCTCCAGTACTCCCAGGTCTATCTCCCATCTGCCCTTAAGTACCGCTGTGGGATCAGGTTGATTGTTAATTATTTTACGGTATGTTTGGGATATGGCTTTTTTTTGTAAATGGTCTGTTAACAGTCTGTCCTCTAGTGGTGAGGCCTCCGGTAAGTGCGTGTTTGGTGGTATCACTGCCATAAGGGCGTGTCTTATTTGTAAATATCTGAAAGCTTCAGTCTGCGCCAGACCGTAGGTGTCTTGCAGCTGGGTGAATTGGATGACCCCCTCCTTCTCCCATAAGTCCCCAACCTTTGATATTCCTATCAAGTCCCACTGTTTGAAACCCTTTGTTTTTTTCAGAGTTCCCAATTTCCGGGTGTCCCATAAAGGCGTGGCCTGCGTAATGACCCCGTCCCACTTCAATGCCCTCTGTGCTGTGTGCCACACGTGAACCGTATGCGCTGTTGGGCCCGTTAGGGTTGATTTTCGGGGCCTGTTGTACAACGCCCCCATTATCCCTCCGGCTTCTAGAAGGTGCCTGTCCATCCGGAAGGCGGGGTCCTCCTGTGACGCGTGAAGCCACTGATTTACTGTGGTGAGCTGAGAAGCCCAATAGTACGCCTGCACACTGGGCAGGGCGATCCCGCCATCGTACCATCCCCTCACTAGTTTCTGCAAGGCTATACGAGCCGACTTCCCATCCCACAGCAGGGCAGTGAGCTCTGTATTTATCATAGTGAAGTATGTTGGGTTTACCGGAAAAGGGGTATTCTGCAAGATATACAGGAATCTTGGGAGTGCCATCATCTTAAAGAGGGCCGCCCTGCCCAGTAGTGTTAGCGGCAGGGATTGCCAGTGCTTAACATCGCTACGTAGTCGAGTCAAGGGCTTAATTAGGTTTTCGTCCTTAAAGATCTCGCTTTGTGGTGTTACGTAGATACCGAGATATTTAAATCCTCGTTCTGCGATCCGGATTTCGCAGTTGCGTGGTAACCTCGGTGGAGGACCGTGTAGGATGTAGAGAAGTGACTTCGCCCAATTTATTGTGTACCCTGACGCTCTGCCGTATGCGGCACACATGTCCAGCAGACGGTTTAGAGAACGCGCAGGTGATGCCAGATATAATAATACATCGTCTGCGTAGAGTGAAATGCGGTCCTCCCATCCCATGGCCCACTTCAGTCCGCAGACAACTGGGTCCTGGCGTATCCATGCCGCCAGTGGCTCCAGTACTATAGCGAAGAGCAGGGGGGAGAGGGGACAGCCCTGTCTCGTCCCCTTTCCAAGGGGGAATTCTGCGGAGATACGGCCATTTGCCACCACCTGCGCCAAGGGTTTCGTATATAGCAGTTGAACCCATTCGCAGAATTTGGGACCAAATCCCATACGACGAAGGACTGCAAATAGAAAGGGCCACTCCACCATGTCGAATGCCATGCGTGCATCCAGGGACAGAATTATCGCATCCTCTTCGATAGTAGACTTCCGTGCCATGACACCATGTAGTCTCCTGAGATTTAATGCTGTGTTTCTGTTTGACATAAAGCCTGACTGATCAGGATGGATCACTGTTGTGAGGTGGGGTTGTAGTCGCGTGGCTAACGCTTTGGCCAGTATTTTAGCTTCAGCGTTCATTAAGGAAATAGGCCTGTAGGACAGGCATTCCTGCGGTGGCTTGCCTGATTTGTGGATTGCGACTATGGTTGCTACACGTTGGTCTTTAGGTAATTCTCCCTTCTCTAAGCCTTCCTTATACATGTTAAGTAGGTGTGGTGCGAGTTTGGTCGCTGTCTCCTTATATAATTCTACCGGGATACCATTAGGTCCCAGAGCCTTTCCCGACCGCAATGCTCCTATGGCCGAGGTAAGTTCCTCAGTGGTTAGGTCTGCGTCTAGTGTCTTGATGGCATTCTCTGATAATGTAGGCATTTGAATGTCTTTGAGGAAGTCCAGGTTGTCTTCCCTAGTGTTTGTGGCAGTGGGTGTATAAATTTGCTGGTAATGCTCGGCTAATGCCTCAACTATTTGCTGGGGGTCTGAGGTCGTATTCCCATCCGCTAACTTAATGTGGGTTATCCAATTATTGGCACGCTCCCTCCTGTCCAGCCAAGCAAGGAGCCTGCCTGCCTTGTCGCCTAGCTCGTATATTACATGTTGCGTGGCGGTAAGCCTGGATTTCGTTTCTTCCCAGGCGTAGGCCCTATATGCTTGCTGTGCCATGTGGAGCCCGTGTGTTGTGTCGTCGTTGGTATCTCGCGCGTGTTCTGCCTCCGCCTGTGCCACCCCCTGCTCTAGCTCTTCGAGCTGTTGTCTGTGTCGCTTTTTATGGCTAGCTATCAGTGAAATGGCCTGCCCCCGCAGCACTGTTTTGTATGCTTCCCACAGTATTGTCGGGGAAGTGACTGAGTGCTCGTTTTCGTCGAAGTATTTCTCTGTGGAGATCTGTAGGCCCTTCTTAATCTGAGGGTTTTTTAGGTATCCTGGGTATAAAGGAAACAGTCGCCGTCTCGTTACGGTATGGGAAGTATAGGCGACATAGACCGGTGAGTGGTCAGAAATGCCTCTAGGCAGGTGTCGAGTCTCCGATATCCCTTCTAGCCCGGTTGTTAGCGTAAATAAATAATCTATTCTGGAGAGGCTATTATGTACCCCTGAGTGAAAAGTGTACTGACGGTCCTGTGGGTGCCACTTCCGCCACACATCAGTGAGTCCCATAGCCTCCACAAAGTCTACCAGTTTGAGATTGGCACTGCATGGATCTCTAGGGGGCTGCCTGTCTAGCAAGGGATCAATCGTTGCATTAAAGTCTCCACCTATGATAATTTGCCCCTGTGGTAGTGATAATAGGAATTCCCCTAGTGCTGGGAAGGTTGACTGGTGCAGCGTCGGTGGTATATACACTGTTACGAAGTTATATGTCCTTCCCTCCCATTGACATTCCGTTGCAGCAAATCGACCCTGTTCGTCCTTCCACGACCCGGTAATTATCAGGGGGAAACGTTTATTGATCAGGATACCTACCCCCGCGAACCTGAGGTAAATTCCGAATGTATTGTCATTTTGTATCCCCACCTGTCTAGAGCTCTGCAGGCCGAGCCTGTCAAATGTGTTTCTTGTAGTAATGCTACCGCTGGGCCCTTTCGCTTAATGTATTGAAGGACTAGTCCCCTCTTAATCTTGTCGCCTAATCCGTTTACATTCCATGATAGTATTGTTAGTGTAGGTGGTAGCCCCCCAGGGTCCGAGGTTTGGGAGCTAGGGATATCCGCGGGTGTGTCTATGTGCGCCATGTAGGACTTGGGATTTGGAAGGGTATTGAGTCCCGCGTTGCTTCCACTGTGCTTTATCATCAATTATGCTATTTATTAAACTTCTAAACTTTTGCATCCGTTCAAACAATAAGGACTGAAGTGTCAGTCTGATATAGTATATACTACCTCCCGTATTCCCTTGTGTCGGAAACCTGAGAATTACGTTAACCCCCATGAACTGTTCCCCATCCCCCTCCCCCACCCTGCCTCCCTGCCCGGCGGTCCTAGAACTACCCGCCACCCCAACTGAGCAGAGTGCTTCTGACCCATAACTTGTACTTGCGTGAGGGGGGAAGAGTCTGCCATCGATCCCCGCCAGTCTCTCCCTTGACTAACATCTGGTTGCGGCCTGTGTCCCGGACGGGGGTGCTTTTGGTCGTGGCTACGAGGGCATCCGCCCGTGCCACCACATCATGTGCCCATCATTCATGTACTTATTATATGCTATCAATTAAATTAGTGGTCACCCACTAAGTGTCCCGAACTTTCAAACAACTGTCATGACTAATTGATGCTGGTGTGTTCCACTTTGCATCTGGTCGCCACTCCTTCTTCGGAGAGGTCTCCATCATCTTGTCACGCTGGGGCGTCACTCAGGGTCATCATTTGTAGTGGGGCGTTCTTCTTCCACGATGGCCGTCCCTCCGCTACTCGGTGTGCCGGATGGCTTGGACATTTGCCTGTGTTTCAGAGTTTGTCGTCTGGGGCCCGTGGCCGGGCGCCATCCCTCCAACCAGTCGGTCGCCTCCTCCGGCGTCTCAAAGAACCATACTTTTCCCTCTGCTTCAACTCGGAGTTTCGCCGGGAATAGCATTGCGTATTTTAATTCTCTGTTACGCAGTTCTTTTTTGATTTCTAGAAAACTGCGTCTTTTCTTGGTCACCGCCGCCGTGTAGTCCGGATAGAGTGCTACCGTACTGTTGTCTACCTGCAGTGGGGGGCTCGTGCGCGCGGCCTGTAGGATCGTATCCCGGTCGCGGAAGTTAAACATGCGCGCCAGTATGGGTCTGGGTGCCGCCCCTGGCCTTGGTCTTCCGCCAGGCACCCTGTGCGCCCGTTCCACTGAAAAGAAACTTGATAGGCCGCGGGGTTGCAGCTTCGTCAAGATAAAGTCTTCTACAAAGAGGTCTAGCGCCGGTCCCCGGATGCTCTCCGGTACTCCCACCAGGCGTATGTTGTTGCGTCGTGAGCGCCCCTCTTGGTCCTCCATCCTATCGGCCATTTGCTGGGCTGTTTGTTCCAGTTGGCGGACCTGGCGCTGCAGGGCCACCGTATCTGCGGTTAGCACAGCTGTCGTATTTTCAACCTCCGCCACCCTGGTGCTAATTTTGGAGACATCTGCGCGCAGCAGCGTGATGTCCGTCGAGATGGTGCCAATGGTAGATTGCATCTGGTGGAGGGTGGCCATAACATCTAGCAGGGTGACCTCCCCCTGCTTTGCGGTCGGCGAGGCGCTCCCATTGGGCTGGGGTGCCGCTGTCGTAACCGAGTGTTCCTTATGGTAGACATATTTGTCCATCTTACTGCTCTGCGGCCCTCGCTGCGCACGTCCACTCATCTTGCCTGCTACTGGTGGCTGGTGTGACAGGGAAGGCAGTATTCGCCGCTGCCTGCCGGCAGGAGTGGTTTCCGCACGCGGCCTCTCGGTTTCCCTGCCCTTCCTTTCACCGTGTGGTCAGTAGGCCGTCACCGCAAGTCCGTCGTCCCCCGCGCTGCAGGTATTTCACCCCCGATGTGCCTTGCAGTTATCTTTCTTTTTGTTCAAGAAGTCTCGAGTCTGATTGGTGCACCAGCCGCTGTGCGTGTTGGCGCCCGCTCCAGCCACCGCTTAATCTTGGGGTATGTTGCCGGGCCCTCAGGGTATTTCCATCTGTCCCTGCGTCTCACCCTTCACTGGGATTTTCGCGCCTAGTCATCAGTGTGGCGCCCTCTCTGTACCGGGCGCACCCACCGCTGCATGCGTCGGTGTCTGACCTCGCCGCCACCGGTCTTGTGGTATAGCGCTGGGCCCTCAGGATTGCCTCTGTGTCGCCCGTTTTGCTGGGATTGTTGGCCCGGTTCGTTCCTTGTTTCCTCTAATGTTGTGTGAGTTGAGGCCCCAACTCGCCCCCTTCCACCTCCTCACTCTCGGCGGTGTCCGGGGCTTCCTCCGGCTGCCGCGGTCCGTCTCGCTGGCACCTAGGCGGGGCGAGAGCTACTCGAGGCCCCGGCTTTTGCGCTGCCTCCAGGCCGCACCTCTCTTCCGCGGTCTGGGGCTCCGGCGGCTGGCCGCAGACGACCCAAATCTCTTCCAGGTGCTCACCTGATGTTCCGACGTTCCCGTCTACCCTTGGAGGACGGCAGGCCTGCGGATTAAGGACAGGATAGTTGGGAGAGCTGCAGGCGATCGCGGAGCTCTCCTAGGCTGCGGCCATCTTCGGTGGTTGCTAGCCACGCCCCCGGAACTGTGTTTTTTTAGATATTTCTGCAAATTTAAGGATATCTTGTAAAGTATATATTTTTAAGTACTGTATGTTGGATTCTTATCGTTTTGGTCTTGTTTTGGATATATAAAAATATTGGATCTTTTTATAAACTGGTGTGGTGTCCTTTTGCAGTGTTTTCACTGCATTACTGATGGTTATGTGCAAATGCTTTACACAATGCCTCTGAGATAAGCCTGACTGCTCGTCCCAGGCTACCAAGGGGGTGAGCAGGGGTTATTTTAGGAGTGTAACTCCCCTACTCTGACTAGGAAGAAAGGTCCATACTTGGACAAAGGTACCTACCTCTGCCAACTAGAGACCCCCATTTCTAACACCGGTACATAGGGTGTTTCCATTATCCATCTTGCTTGTGACGAGAGTGTGCATGTTGGTTTTATGGGTACTGATTGGGAGCCATTTGAAAATCTGCCTCAGCATCTTCAGGGTATGAAAGCATGAGGCAGTGATGGTTGTGACTTGGGTGGCCATGTCAAAGTTGCTGTCAATGACAATCCCAAGGTGGTTGCCCTGGGTGGTGGGGGTAGGTGTCGGGAGGGTGTCAGCCCTAGCTCTGTTGGCCAGGAGGTGGAGCCCCACTTTGAAGAAGAGGATCCTGAAGATTACGATCTCGGTCTTGTTGGTGTTCAGCTTCATTCAGACAATTGGTCTTTATCCAGTGGGCAATTAACAATACCTCTTCATTCAGTTTCCAGCTTTTGCCATGAGGGGGTGGACTGCCCAGTCTATAAGAAATGGATGGACACTGGAACTGATTCTACTAATGAAGTATTTGGTTCTAATTGGGTATATTGTACAAATGGCAGGGGAGTTGAGTCAGAGTTAGCAGCATACACATTTATCATGCAAAGTGCTGGGTCATCTTTCTGAAACCTTGTAATCAGCTATTGTTCTTCCAACTATCGCTTAAGTACTTTAATGTTAGATTGTTTAAGATTAAAGTAATTACCCCATTGTTTTTTATTCATTACCTGTTAGAAGGTAATTTTCTCCACACAAAATGATCTCACGGAAAATGTATGCTTTTGTGATACCTTAGTTTCCTGCAATAGTATTACATCCCCCTTCAGTCTGGCACACTAATCTGGAATTCTTCTACTCTTCAGTGGATGATTCAACCCCTTAATATTACGAGATAGGTTGTGATGCCATTATATTTGAGATAGAATGATGCTTAAATGGGTAGATTCAGTTCTCTAAACAAAGTTGTCTTCATCACACTCATATCTATCCACAATGAAAAGGTATGAGCTAAAGGTGTAAGCTAAAACACCAGAGCATGAACATATGTGTTTGTTGTTATTTTCTAAGTTTCCCATCCAACAGGTAGTGATTCTAATGTGGATATGTGATTCTAGTTGGATTTGCTATTGCTACTAATGGGACATTTTACTGCCAAGGTAATGACCATAGAAACTAGCAACATATGGCAAACATTAGACGATCAAACATGGAATATACCCGAGATCAACTCCAAATTCCAAAGAGAGGATAAGCACGGGACAGAACTTAGCACAGCGCTTAACAACATGGGTTACGCCTCTTAAATGGCAGACTACCAACTGATTCCCTGGCGGCCTACACGCATGTATCATCCAGTAGGTTAGCAATCCGGAACTACATGTGGATATCAATAGCCCATTTCCACCATGTGAGCTCATTTGAGGTGCTCCCCTTGATAGCCAGTGACCATTCAATGCTAAAATGCAGTCTGACTCTGCCAAATGAGCGCCACTCTAAACAGCAGCACATCGGCAAACCAGAAGGTCTAGAATCCCTCAAAGGAATAAAATGAGTCACTAGTAACCAGGGGGTGTTAACCTGGGCAACAGAACAAATGCTAGACCTCCACCAATTTAAAGTGGTTGGTGTTCAAAGAAATTAAGATCCATGGTGCAAATGGGCCCAGCTTCTCCAAAAGATCGTATTTGAATGCACAATATCCAGCCGCAGTCAGGGGGAATCAATGCGCTACCAGCGAAGCTCTGCAAGGAAATAAGTAAAATTAAGTTATTACTAAACAAGACCTAGAGGGAACAATGCTGGAGCAACAATGACAACAAACTGGCCAGAAATAAAACCAACAAAATAAGAAGATCCTATAGAAAACTGCTTTACGCAAAAAGGCAGGAGGAAGAGGCCAACAACTGGGAACAAATACACAAGATCATAACGTCCAATAACCAGAAAAGGTTCTGGACATGGATAAATGGCATCCAATGAGCCACTCCCCAAAAAGGGGTTGCAAACATCTCCCCAGCACAATGGGAGGCCAACATAAACAACCACTTCGATGACCCCGCTCCAACTACCTTCCAGACTGCAAATGTTAGCAAAAAGGCATGTAAGGAAATGCTAAACATATCCACAACCCAGATTGAAAAAGCGTTTGGTTTTCTGCGTGCAAATGGGGCACCCGGACCTAATGGCATTCCAGCAGCCATATTTAAAAAGATTACCAAAAAAATGGGCAGAGGGGATAACACCGATCTTTGAATCTTACCTCCTAAGCAAATCCATCCCGGATAATTGGCGATGCTCAGTCCTAGTACCAAGTCACAAAAAAAGGGATTGCAACGCAAATATTTTAAACAAGGAACTGGAAAAATGGGCTGAATGAAAAAAGCTAAATCCACGATGCCAAACGGGCTCTAGAAATGGTGCCACATCGAAGACAATCTGCTTTGCATTTCACACCTGATTGAAGAAACTATGCTCACAAAAAATAAATCCTTATATGTCGGCTTTGGTGATTTTGCTGCGGCCTTCGACAGTGTCTAAAGGGGTAAGCTCTGGGCCAAATCCCATCCCAGCTCTTAAAGTCTATAATAGCTCTATACTCTGGCACATTGGTAAAAGTCAAAGTGACTGCAGCCTGAACAACATCTACAAAAGTGCATACCAACAAGGGCCAAAAGCAAGGCTGTACTCTTGCTCCCCTTCTGTTTAACCTATACCTATTCAAACTAAAGGAAGTCCTAGAAGAAACAAGAGCATTCCCTCTGAAAATGGGCACTCACAAAATCCAGACTCTACAGTATGCGGATGACACCGTGCTACTAGACCAGACACAAATAGGGCTACAGAGATCATTCAACACCTTAGTCAACTACTGTGAAGAAAACAAACTAATGCTCAACATGGCAAAAACTAAAGTGATTATTGTAAACCTCAAGGTAATCAAGCGCGAAGCATGGTTCTGCAGAGGGAACAGAATTGAGAAGGTCTCCTCATACAAATACCTGGCATGTGGCTGGATAGCCGTGGGGTGCCACATAGCACATATTATGTTGCAACAGGCAGCTGCCAACTCTCTAACCGGAGCATTCTGCAAGTTGAAAAAATCCATCCATTGTCCTCAGTCACAAGCACTACTAAAGGGTCTATAAACTGCTATCCACCATCGCATATGGCGCAATTATGTTTCATGGTAAAATGGCCAAATGGCTCGACAAAGCCAAAGTTAGCAGCTGCCAAAAAATCTTCGCCTTACCAAACTGCACAATACACGCTCAAGTACGACTAGAATTTGATTTAACTTCGCAACAGCTTGTATTATATTCAAGCTATCTAGCCCACTGTTTGAAACTGAAGCAGGCACCCTCTGGAACACTAAACACTTGATGTGGCCAATAATACATGGGTATGAGTATCAGGTATAATAGACATTTAGAGACGTCTAAAGTCATTAAGATAGACATGAGTGAAGAACCTAAAACCTTGAATGAAAATCTACACAGTGAACCTGAAATTGATGTGGGCAAAATGCATACGTTTTATGGGGGTGGTAAGTTGCACAACTATCATTGAGAAATAACACCTTGAAATCAAAATAACATAAGCTTTAGCACTTAAACCTATTAATTCCACAAAGGGGTAGAAATCACCTGGACCAGATGGCTTAACAATATAATTTTAGAAACTCTTCAAATTAGAAGTAGCTCCATTACTTACTACTCTTTTCAGTGGTTGCATAAAAAGTTACATGCAGAAATGTGAAACAAATACCCAAAGCTAAAAAAGATAACCAAACCAAACATGGGCCTTCTGCAGACCCATCTCAATAATACTTTTAGATTTCAACATTTTATCAATGATTTGAATCAAAATACTAAATAAAATAATAGCTAGCTTAACCGATCATGGTGGTTCCATAAAACCAGAAAATAAGAAGGAAAGAAAAGGTATGAGCTGAGGTATGGTGGGGGAAGGGAGCACAGATAACTGGTGCAAAGCATAATATCCACCCAGAGATGAAGCCCATTATTCAGATTTCTTAAAATCACCCACAGGGAGAGTGGAGACAGAGAGGAACCTATGTAAGGACGTGTCTCCTCTTCAAGCCCTGTGCATTCCCCTTACACAACATAGATCCCTGGTAACCCGTTAGTGCTTTCCCAAATGACTTCTGGTGGAGCAAAGATTGGGGTTGCGGGTTGTGGTGGAGTGAGGCTACATAGCCTGGAGTAGAGGATCAGCTGGTGACGTAATGAGTAACAGAAGATAAATTTGACAAGTATTATGTCCGAGACCTCCCAGAGTATTATAAACATGGTACACAGATTATACCACAAAGCACTGTTTGGCCTTGCAGTCTATGAATTATATGGCCATGTGCTGCAAGTCGGAGAAATTCTGTAACACACTCATGTTAAGCAGGCCTCTTAACATACCTTCAATGTCTGAGGGTACAGGCATGTGCTGTGGTGAATGGTGTGGCCGTCCACCTTTGCCAGTATGATGTAGGATTGTCCAAGACACTGGTGTCATACTAAATGGCCATGTTAACCGAAGTATGGAAAGGGCAGGCACTAGTGGCATGCAACAAGTGCAAGACCTCTCTTCAAAAAGTTGATGGATACGGGAAAGACCACAGAACATGCAGTAGGGAACACCCTGAGGATATGCAACGCCCTCACAAGTCATTTGCGTACAGCTTTGCTTTGATCAATGTTATCTTATGGTAAATGGATATTCGTCAGAGGGCATTTAGGGAATGTTAATATTTATTGTGTTACTTTAAATGATTTTGTGTGTTGCCGCTTTAAAAAAAATATATTTATTTTCTTTAGTTCTAATAGCTGACCAATCGCGTTTTCATTGTTTTATTATTCAGTCTTATTACCTAAACTGTAAGAACATGACCTAGTTAATATTTCTGCTTTGTGTATATAAATATTTGTAAAGTAATAAAAGAGCTAGAATAAAAATACTGAGCATCTGATTTACAAAGCTTTTTCTATGGGTGTTTGTGTTTTTGTCTATCCTAGGTGTAAATTACACCTGCGTTTCCAGGGCTGACTCAAGACATGGATATAGTAAGCCACACATACGTCTAGATTAAGGCACAGCCACTCACTCAAAATGCATAATGAGTCAGGCCTGGAAAGCACTGTGCATGTAACGCCTATAGCAGACGTAGTACATAACTAGTCACTTGAAAAAGATTTATGAATCGGGAACCCTATCTTTTGACCAGGCAGTAGCTGCTATCAATATTTATATTCAGGTGAAGTAATGTCCATTGCACTAACCTATGGCCTTTGCAGAAAAGGGCCACACAGGTGGACAGATACAGTTATACACTGATTCTATTGTTATAGACCCATATTCGGATGCTTATTCTTTACTCAAAAATGACTACATACACTTCATAATTGTATGCTAGCATGTGATTGTTTTCCTTAGGGAGTCCTACTAAACACATACCTAAAGCTCTACTCATGGATGGAGAGATTGATATACTTTTAATTTTTGGTGGCATCACATTCTAAGGTCTGTGAGCCTTCTCTCAAGTCCTGTGAGGCTTGAAACAATACAGCAATCTGTCAAAAGATCATCAGTAGCCATTGTGAGGGCTTCCAAATATATACACCTCACCCCTGCTGCTGATACGTGCTTCACAAAGGTTTGCATACAGGAACACCCACATACCAGGCAAAAAATGATCACCCTCCAAAAACTGCATCTCATTAAGGAGCACTGAATCCTTCCTACTTAAAATTCTCCTCTTCAGAAAAGAACAAAGCCTCACTGGGAGTGATACAAATATCTAAAACTGCATTCCACCCGGAATCCAGAAAGACAGCACATGACTCTTTAAAAAAGAGACTTGAAGAGGCTTCTTTTTCAGTGCAATTATATTTTCGTATATTGCAGTCGAAATATCGGCCTGCAAAATACCCCATCCACTATTTCAACTACCACTATATTGTAAAGGTAAGTATATTTGTAAATAAATAGAGATGTATTATTTCTAAATCCACATCTACCTACTTTGACACAATATTGGTAGTCGATATAGTGGAAGCAATATTTTTGCAGTTCGATATGTTGAGTATGAAATAGTAGTACTGCATGTTCCAACATCACTGCCAAATGTGAACCATACAGCCCATCATTGCACTAAGTGGTGTTTCTGTTTACTGCTTTTAATATTTGCTCATCACTGCAAGATTGTAAGGAAATAAATGCTGTAAAGCGTTCTGACACCCTGAAGTGTGGTCAGCACTATATAAATCCGCAAATAAATAAATAAATACATAAGTAAAGTGTCAAACATTTTTTTTAAAGGACAAATTATGATTGTCAGTTCTTTAAATTATTTTTGGAAGCCAAATTAGCTAAGTTTAATTTGGTAGGATAAGGGGAAATTGAACGACTTTGAAAGGAATGATGATGAAACTGTGGAAGATCTTAAGGGCTTTATTATGTTTTGTCTCCTTTATGGTAATTTAAGAACCAGATGGTTTACAATTATTTGACAAGCTCATGGGAAATGTTTTACGGAGCCTCTGCTCTTGCCCTTCAGGGATTGTTACACAACACTCACACAGACCATGCAAAATGCACTTAGACTTCATTGGCCACGAGAGATCACAGAACAATTATGTTTCTGAAGGCATGGGCCTGTCTTGTATGAATGTAATAAATCTTTAGTGCATGGAGAGTGCTTTTAAGGTCATATATCTGCAACATTTTGATTTCGTGGTTAGCAATGGAATTTGTATTGCACAAGTTAAACAGATAATGAAAAATATGAATTCTGGATACCCAGGGTGCCTATGGCCAACAGATGCATGGAAATGGGATGCTTGAAAGAGAAGGAATACTTTTAGTCATAATTGCAAAACATGTCATGCCTTTGTGCGACGGCGAACTATGGGTGAAGTGAATGGGCCAAAATAAATCAGCTACTGCCATTGACATGGGTTTACTACATTAACAACTGTTCAAATATACTTTTGAAATAAATAGATGTTTGTTGGACTGACTTGCTCTCTAAATCTCTAGCGTCACAACTATTCCAAATGCTGTTGACAGCCAATGCCTTTAGTGTAGAGCTTGCTTGATGCAATATGTTTAAAATGTCAGTTGTTACTTTGCAGTTAATTACATATGGAGTCATTACATAGCAGTTTTTACATTGGGAGTGGCATTAGATTGTATGTAATTATATCAGGAGTACTTTACATCTCATGCCTTTACATCCGCTGCCCCTTACTTCACAGGTATGTAGGCAAGCATTACCCCTTATTATTTAATTCATTTATATTATTATTAATATTTAATGTATATAAAACGTAATTTACTTTTCAATATATGTACCCGTTACTACCCTTATGCACTATCCATCCGAGTCCTAAATCCTCTTACTACTCCTACACATTACCCATCCATGAACCGTAAAAACTCTTTACTACCCCATATACTACCCATTCCTGAAAGGTAAAAACTCCTTACTACCGCTATACACTATTCATCCATGAACCCTAAAAACCCCTTATTACCCCTATCTGCTACCAAATTCTGAACCCTAAAAACCTCTTATTGCCCATATGCATCAATCATCCTTGAACACTAAAATCTTCCTACTACTCTTATAGACTACACATCCCTGAACCCTAAAATCCCCTTACTGTGTCTATACCCTAATCTTCCCTACACTAAAACCTCCAAAAATCATTATATATGTGTAAATATGTGTGTAAAAAATACACCTACCTGCAAAGTAAAGGCCTGCAAAATAAAAACCTTTAGAAAATAGATGCAAAGTAAAAACTCCTGATATACTTTGATATAATTCCCTGTGAAATAATGACTCTCCAAATGTACTTACCTGTGATGTAACAACCCTCAAAGTAATGCCTGAGCCAGGGAGGACATGGCCTGGCAGTTTGGGCTGGACTGTTCCCATGGGGATCAGGGTCAAGACTGATTTGCATATGGCTGTGTCCAAACTGGGGTGGCGTGGTGAGCAAAAAACATTATGGATTTAACCCAGATCTGGGAGTGAATGTTTGGTTTGTTCTGCATCCTGTCTATCATTTGAGCGTTTTTTTGCTTTGTTGCTCTAAGTGGGATGGGTATGTTGAGACGTGGGTCCCTTGCTCACTATAGCACTGGATTCAAACTAGTCCCAAAATGCTTGTTTTCCTTTCCAGGGAGGATCTGGCCTGGCAGTTTGGACTGGTCTATTCCCATGGGGAGCAGGGTCAAGACTGATTTGCATATGGCTGGGTCCAAACTGGGGTGGCCAGGTGAGCAGAAAAACAATGGATTTAACCCAGATCTGTGACTGGGGGTGAATATTTGATTTGTGCATTTCGTCTATCATTTGTGTGTTTTTCTGATGAGTAACTGTGACATACCATGTTAAATGTACGACAGTATCAACTAAAGAGAACACTCATGAAGGGGTTCATTTTGATAATTTAGACTTATATAAGTTAATAAAGAAGTCTAGTCTTTAAGGTCAGAGATGATAGATATCACGCTGCCTCTGGTGTGTTTTTTAACCTACTTAGTGTCATATGGTTACATAGGCCTCAGACAGGAAACGCCACCATTTTACATGTTCACGTTTAAAGCTGACATTTTTCTTAAATGTTGACACATTTGCATGCACGCACATATAGGATAATATTCTCTGAAATGGATTTGCTTACATTTACACTTCTCCTTATTATCAGGGCGTTGAACATTCTGTACCAGGCTTCAGTTCACTGCGCGAAATGTTGATGTTTGTTGTTGTCCAATAGGCGACAGCCATGGAAGGGTAGATTCAATAATGACGGCTTGACTAGAGCTCTGGCATGGCAACATGGGTGAAGTTTATTATATAAACAACACCAAACCTTTGTTTAGACAGAGGAGCATTTCACTGTCACTGTCGAGGTCAACCCATGCTGGAATTCCAGCCCAGTTGAATCCCTTTTACCTTCCTGAGAAGGATGATCACCTGCTCTGAACAAGACCAGGCTTCCAGATGAAACATACCTTCAGGTAATGTTGTGTAGTTCCCACTAATCCGTAGGATCTGTGCGTTTGCAGGCAGCATAAACTTTGGGTGAGGTGCCCAGACTGATTCCAAACACCCCTGCAGGATATATTGGCCTAGAGACCAGCTAGCTCACAGTGCCACCATAAGCCCCCCTAACCCTACTAGGGAGTGAATGGTTTCAGGCAACCACTGATTATGACAACCCTGACCCCTTAAGGATCGTGGGGACAGATCAGATCCTTTCACCCCGTCACACGTGCTCCTTGCTCTCAGAATAATATACAGAGAATACACAATTGGACGTTTTCACTATATTTATTGAACCAACATTATTCTTGTGTAAAATACACAGTCCCGGCTCCTGGAGGAGTTCCGCCGGGCAGTGACGTGCGGCGGGGGAGGGGCAGGGTGGGGGGTAGTAAAAACCAGAATCCGGCCGAATCCAGGTAAGTTAGCAAATAAATAAATAAAACGAATTTCGTAGCGCGCGCTACGAAATTCGTTTTATTTATTTATTTGCAAACTTACCTGTGTTCAGCCGGATTCCGGTTTTTACTACCCCCCACCCTGCCCCTCCCCCGCCGCACGTCACCGCCCGGCAAAACTCCCTCCAGGAGCCGCGTCTGAAAATACATGTGCTGAGACGATCAGTAGACAGAAGCAGATGAAAATGATTACAAGCACCAAAAGAGTAAATAGTACATATAGTTCTACCATGGTGCTAAAACAGTGTATAAATGCAGGCATATAAAACAAGGTAGTAATCAGGCGTACTACAACTATGCGAACCCTACTCTGTATGTACCTAGAGTCTGTGTAGGTGTAAATCCAAGAATCCCCCCAAGGGACGATCCAACCCCCATTACACGGCGTGAGAGAATGTAGGACCCTGTATTGTTTACAAACTGGACACTCCTCAGGGAGATGTCAGACTGCTGTGTGGTGAAGTTCCAGCATGCAGGGAACCTCGGTGTCAGCTGAAGTGCCTCCTCTGCTAATTGTATGAGATGCTGATTATTTATAATAAAAAGCATCCTTGCGATGTACGTATAGATTACCAATGTTATGGATATGTAGATAGCCTTGTAGCCCCGTGGATGAAGATAGAACGACATTTGTTACATTTGTGCGTAGAGGCCTTGTACTTGATGTTCGAGGCATTGTGATAATGTTATGTGAAGCCAAATGTGTAAACAGTAGCTTAGGAGAAACTGATCCAACATTGTAATACATGTGAATATGTGCAAAAGGTCACAGCTGAAATGTTACTGTGAAAAAGAGGACAATGTAAGAAATGAGCAGCTTCGCTACAAGGGCCCAACCCGGGCCCATAACAGTAACTGGGGAGTTAGATCACCCTAGTGTATTCTGGCAGATTCACATGCCTTAAGCCCACTAGGTTAGGAAGCGCTAGGTAAGAGTATATTATATGATTATACATGTATGCTTATAATCAATGTAACAGCAAAATGCTGATTACTCTGTTCTGTTTCCTTCTAGTAATTATTGCAGTGCACATATATTACACAGGAATCACAATCCGTCAATGAATCATTGAAATGCCAATTTGAGTATTTCTTGTGTCTCCCTTTGGCATGCATGAATTACTAATGAAAGGGACTGATCTGTTCCAACGATTTTTTTAGGAATCAGAGTTGATAGTTCTGAGGTTGCACATGTCCTCTGGTACCTTGTAAGGTTTAAAGGTCCAGAGGGTGCACTGTGAATTAGCCAGGAGTAAGGCCAACATATCCTGATGGTGTGCGTGGAGTCAGTCTTGCACAGTTTTGATGTTTATCTTGTCCAAATGAACACTTTCACTGATAAAGTATGAACCGCACAACCTGGCGCTACCAGCATTCTAGCTTGGGTACTAATTTAATGGGTCTCTCGAGTAGTTTTTCCTTTGTGTGACCAAAGACCCTACTCACCTATTAACCGGAGATGTCTGTGGTGTTAGGGAAAAAAATCCTCCTACGCGAATAGGGAACCCCTGTCTCTGGCTGTAGTTTGTTCAAGCTTGAATCTTTGAAAGGATCACCCCATAGAGGTACACGCTCTGAATTTCAGATTTTCACATGGCTAATCCAGCACAAGGGACTTTGCCAGTAAATTGCAGACATGCACTAACACAAATGTTATTACACCATGGGCTCATCCTGATGGGTGGGGACGTTACCTTTGTGGTGGAGGCCCATGAAGTGTATAGAACAGAGGTATTATGTTCATGGATCACATTCCCAGCAGCAAATGTAAACACAGGGAATTTTCACACATACACTGAAGCACAAGTACCAAACAACTATAGACCATATGAGGATTTAGATATCCCATTAACATGTCAGGAGCACATGAATTGGTTCCTAGGAGCCCTACCACATACTATAGAAAATGTCAGACTAGGTACCCTTATTAATGAGGGAGCGACATGGCCAGTCCTAGTCAGTTACACATCATGCCCAGATATAAGAAACCTTAAAGCTCCAGAGCTATGTGTACTATACACAGGTATAGTTACTTTGTATAGATGACTAATGCATTTTGTTATGCGAATCATAACAGCAAACCCAGCAAGGACTGCTCAAGGTGCTCAAGCACAATTGGTGACACCTGGAATTAGTCCAGTAACTACTAATGCATTAATGGGTAAAGTTTTGTCAGATGGGATGAGATTCTGTTTTGGAATGCACAAAAAACAAATTAGCTTGAAGCGGTGTTTCCCCATTCTGGACCCCAAGAAAAACAGAAAATTATCACAATGTGCCTACCATTGGGGATGGTTCCCTTGATGGAAGTCTGTGCGACTTGGGGCACAGTCTTTGCTGCAGTCTATACCATAACACATGGTACACCATTATTATCTGTCTTGCCAGAGGTGCTAAAACAGATTCAAAATAAATATGGGGAAGCCCCTGCCCTGGATTAGGAGATGAAATTAGTGGGCAATTTTGCTACAGTATCCTGAATTATATTAAGTAACATAAAAGGGGAAGCAGCAGCAGTGGCAGTAGGCCAGCGGTTAGAGCAAGTTGCTCCGGTAGACTGAGAGCGCAAACTACCTAAAAATATTGCAGAAACCTATTCACACATATTAATCTTTATTCGATTATGCATCATAATCATAAAAGATAGGAACTTAAGCATAAAAACCACAGTAAAACATTAAAAACCTTATTAAGCACTATACAGTACAATTCATCCTGAAAAGACGATGAGTGAGCGTTTAAGAACTTTATAAAATTAGCAGCCTAGCCTAACATATACATCATTATTTACTAGGCACACATTATGTTATTCTAGTGTAAGGCACCTTTTAAATAACCAGTAACCACCAACATCACCGCCTGAGAAACCTGTTCCTCAATTGGTCAAGATATATTGGAAGCCAGACCTAATAAACCACGACTAAAGGGTAATTCTGAAAAGGATAACCTGAAACAGGCACCACAGTCTTTTAACAAAAAATGGTGGGAAAATAAGGAAAATAAAGAAAAGACTAAACAACGGGGTGGATCTCCTCAATAGGAGTCAATCAATCAATCAATCAATCAGGAGTTTGTTAAAGCACGACTACTCACCCGTAAGGGTCTCAAGGTGCTAGGGGTGGGGGGGGTGCAGGTTCCATTCCATCAAGGAGGGGGTCTGTCGAAGAGCCAGGTTTTGAGGTTTCTTGCGAAGATGGGGAGCTATGTTGTCTGTCTGAGGTGGAGCGGAAGGGCGTTCCATGCTTTGGCCGCGAGGAAGGAGAAGGAGCGGCCTCCCGATCTGGTCTTTCTGGTGCGGGGGACCACGGTGTAGGAGAGCTGGGCTGATCGTAGGGTCCTTTGGGGTACGTGGAATTTGAGTCGGCTGTTCAGGTATGCTGGCCCGGTGCCGTGGAGGGCCTTGTGTGCGTGGGTGAGCATCTTAAAGGTGATTCTCGCCTCAACGGGGAGCCAGTGGAGTGTGCACAGGTGCTGGGAGATGTGGCAGTGTTTTGGCAGGATGAGGACCAGTCTTGCGGCGGCGTTCTGGATGTTCTGTAGCTTGCGGATGAGGTTTTGTTTATTCCGGCGTAGAGTGCATTGCCGTAGTCGAGTCTGCTGGTGACCAGGGCGTGAGTGACGGTCTTTCGGTGTTCGAGGGGGATCCATTTGAAGGTCTTACGAAGGAGGCGGAGGGTGTGGAAGCAGGAAGACGAGACAGAGTTGATCTGGCGGTCCATTTTGAGCTCGGAGTCCAGGATTATTCCCAGGTTGCGTGCGTGGTCTGTGGGGGTTGGTGGGTTTCCGAGGTCGGGGGGCCACCAGGTGTCGCTCCAGGCATCGGGGTTTGGGCCCATGATGAGTACTTCTGTTTTGTTGGTGTTTAGTTGTAGGCAGCTGTTTTTCATCCATTTGGCGACGGCTTCCATGCCTTCTCGAAAGTTGCGTCTGGCATTGTTGGGCTCGTTGGATAGGGAGAGGATGAGCTGGGTGTCGTCTGCGTATGACATGATGTTGAGTCCGTAGGTTCTGACGATGGGGGCAAGTGGAGCCATGTAGACGTTGAAGAGCATCGGGCTGAGGGAGGAGCCCTGGGGGACTCCGCAGGTGGTAGGTGTGGGGTCCGAGAGGAAAGGGGGGAGTCTGACCCGCTGCGTCCTGCCAGAGAGGAAGGAGCGGATCCAGTCGAGGGCCTTGTCCTGGATTCCTGCATCGTAGAGTCTGCGTATTAGGGTGCGGAGGGAGACTGTGTCGAACGCCGCTGATAGGTCGAGGAGGATGAGGACTACTGTTTCTCCTTTGTCCAGTAGGGTGCGGATGTCGTCTGTTGCGGCGAGGAGGGCGGTTTCCGTATTGTGGTTTTTTATGAAGCCGGATTGGGAGGAGTCGAGGATGTTGTGTTCTTCAATGAATGTGGCGAGTTGGCTGTTGATGGCTTTCTCGATGACTTTCGCTGGGAATGGGAGCAGGGAGATGGGTCTGTAGTTTTTTAGGTCAGTGGGGTCCGCAGAGGGTTTCTTTAGGAGGGGGTTGACCTCGGCGTGTTTCCAGTCGTCGGGGAACGAGGCGGTCGCCAGGGAGCGGTTGATGGTGTGGCGGAGCATGGGTGCGATGTTGTCGGTGGCTCTGTTGAAGATGTGGTGGGGCAGGCGTCCGTGGGGGCCCCTGAGTGGATTGACTTCATTGTCTTCAGTGTGTCTTCGGTGGTGAGGGCTGTCCAGTCGTCAATCGCTGGTTTCCGGGTGTCGGGGGTGGTTGGTGAGGGTTCAGTGTGTTGGTTGTCTTCGTCGAAGTTGTCGTAGATGCTCTTGATTTTGTGGTGAAAAAAGGTGCTGAGTTTGTCGCAGAGGTCTTGTGAGGGAGGGATGTCGGTAGACTCGCTGGTGGGTTGGGCGAACTCCTTGATGATGCTGAAGAGTTCTTTGCTGTTGTGCGCGTGGGTGGAGATTCTGTCTTCAATCGCTTTTTTCCTCGTTTCTCTGATGAGTTGATGGTGGGCATTGGTGGCGGCTCTGAAGTTGTTGTGGGCTTCTGTGGATTTGGTGTTCCTCCAGGTTTTTTCGAGGCGGCGGCATGTGCGTCTGGACTCTTGAAGTTCGGTGGTAAACCATCTGGCTTTCTTGGCGCGGGTATTGTTGTTTTTCTTGAGGGGGGCTATGGTGTTGGTGCTGTCCGAGATCCATCTATGCAGGGTTCGGGCTGCGGTGTTGGGGTCGTCGTTTTCCGCGATGGTTGGGGTGGAGTTGTTGAGTGAGGAGGTGAGCTGGTCGTCGGTGATTTTGGTCCAGTTTCTTCGTGGAAGCAGGTGCTGGTGTCTGTGGATGGTGGGTGTTCTGAAGGTGAAGTGGACGCAACGATGGTCGGTCCATGGGAGTTCGGTGGTGTGGCTGAAGGTGATGGAGTTTCCTGTAGTGAAGAGGGGTTCGAGGGTGTGTCCTGTTGAGTGCGTGGGCTCGGTCACGATCTGGCGGAGTCCAATGTTGTGGAGGTTGTCCAGGAGGGATGTGGTGTTGGGGTCCAGTTGGTTGTCGAGGTGGAAGTTGAGGTCTCCCAGCAGGGTGTAGTTGGTGGATGCGATGGCCTGCGGGGAGATAATGTCCATGATGGAGTTGGCGAAGGGTCCGCGGGGTCCAGGGGGTCGGTAGATGAGGGTTCCTCGGAGGGTGGCGGTGGGGCTGGCCAGTATCTTGAAGTGAAGGTGTTCCATCAGTTCTGTGGGCTCGTCAGGGAGTGTGCTCAGGCGGAGGCTGGATTTGTGGACAATGGCATTTCCTCCTCCTGGGCGGGTGGGGCGGTCCTTCCTGGAGATCTTGTATCCTTGGGGGATGGCGATGGCGATGTCCGGTCCCGAGGTGGTGTTGGTCCAGGTTTCGGTGAAGAACGCTACGTCCGGGGTGGTGCTGTCGAGGAGGTCCCTTATTTCTGTGGCGTGTTTGTGGAGGGATCGGACGTTGAGGAGGATGCATTGCAGGGTCTTCGGTTCGGTTGTGTTCTTGTGGGCGGGTTGTGCTGGATCCGTGTTCTTGGCGGTGCTGCAGGTGTGCCGGCAGCGGTGACAGCTGAAGGGTCCGTGGGTGTCGGCTGGTGATGCTAGCTTGCAGTTGTTGTTACAGCCTGGGTTGAGTGCGTGGAGTGCTGCTGGGTCGTAGCGTTGGTGGGGCGGAGGTCCAGGGTTTCTGGCGCTGGTCACGGACGGGTCGCAGACGGGCTTGCCTTTGACGCGCCTTCGGTGCACCAGCGGCGCGCCCGCTGCCCGCGGCCGCTGTGCGGCCGCACACTGGCCGCCATTAAGTAGGAGTCGGGGAGGGCTGGACAGCTGGGAGGCGGGAGCGGGGAGGGGAGCTGGATTGGGCCGGTCGCGCTGGGGGGGAGGGGCCGAGGGGGCAGCAGCGGCGGGGAAAGGTAAAGGGAGGAAATAAGGGATAAAGAAAAAAGGGAAAATAAGCAGAAATAAGGCACAAAAGAGTAGAGATGCAGAAAAGTGCAGAAAGGTGAAAGATAAAAGAGGGTAGAAAAACGAGTGAAAACAAGTGAAAGAGCAGAGCGAGAGAAAGGGAAAATGAGCAGAAATAAGGCACAAAAGAGCAGAGATGCAGAAAAGTGCAGAAAGGTGAAAGATAAAAGGGTAGAAAAAGCGAGTGAAAACGAGTGAAGGAGCAGAGTGAGAGGAAGGAGACAGAGGTCCACCAGGGGACGAGGCGCAGGGAAACCTGCGGGTGGAGGAGGGCCTCGATCACCAACACTCAAGAGTGCAGGGGCACCTCACTTAATGGTGGAGCTGCGAGGGTGGGATAGCAATTTCACTGACAATGAGTCAGTGGTCTTGCTCGCCTGTCCCCGCAGTGGCCGCCATTAAGTAGGGGTCGGGGAGGGCTGGACAGCTGGGAGGCGAGAGCGGGGAGGGGAGCTGGATTGGGCCGGTCGCGCTGGGGGGGAGGGGCCGTGGGGGCAGCAGCGGCGGGGAAAGGTAAAGGGAGGAAATAAGGGATAAAGAAAAAAGGGAAAATAAGCAGAAATAAGGCACAAAAGAGCAGAGATGCAGAAAAGTGCAGAAAGGTGAAAGATAAAAGAGGGTAGAAAAACGAGTGAAAACGAGTGAAAGAGCAGAGCGAGAGAAAGGGAAAATGAGCAGAAATAAGGCACAAAAGAGCAGAGATGCAGAAAAGTGCAGAAAGGTGAAAGATAAAAAGGGTAGAAAAACGAGTGAAGGAGCAGAGTGAGAGGAAGGAGACAGAGGTCCACCGGACCACCAGGGATGAGGTGCAGGGAAACCTGCGGGTGGAGGAGGGCCTCGATCACCAACACTCAAGAGTGCAGGGGCAGCGGCACCTCACTTAATGGTGGAGCTGCGAGGGTGGGATAGCAATTTCACTGACAATGAGTCAGTGGTCTTGCTCGCCTGTCCCCGCTGTGGCCGCCATTAAGTAGGGGTCGGGGAGGGCTGGACAGCTGGGAGGCGGGAGCGGGGAGGGGAGCTGGATTGGGCCGGTCACGCTGGGGGGGGAGGGGCCGCGGGGGCAGCAGTGGCGGGGAAAGGTAAAGGGAGGAAATAAGGGATAAAGAAAAAAGGGAAAATAAGCAGAAATAAGGCACAAAAGAGCAGAGATGCAGAAAAGTGCAGAAAGGTGAAAGATAAAAGAGGGTAGAAAAACGAGTGAAAACGAGTGAAAGAGCAGAGCGAGAGAAAGGGAAAATGAGCAGAAATAAGGCACAAAAGAGCAGAGATGCAGAAAAGTGCAGAAAAGTGAAAGATAAAAGAGGGTAGAAAAACGAGTGAAAACGAGTGAAGGAGCAGAGTGAGAGGAAGGAGACAGAGGTCCACTGGACCACCAGGGATGAGGCGCAGGAAACCTGCGGGTGGAGGAGGGCCTCGATCACCAACACTCAAGAGTGCAGGGGCACCTCACTTAATGGTGGAGCTGCGAGGGTGGGAGAGCAATTTCACTGACAATGAGTCAGTGGTCTTGCTTGCCTGTCCCCGCAGTGGCCGCCATTAAGTAGGGGTCGGGGAGGGCTGGACAGCTGGGAGGCGGGAGCGGGGAGGGAGCTGGATTGGGCCGGTCGCGCTGGGGGGAGGGGCCGCGGGGGCAGCAGCGGCGGGGAAAGGTAAAGGGAGGAAATAAGGGATAAAGAAAAAAGTGAAAATAAGCAGAAATAAGGCACAAAAGAGCAGAGATGCAGAAAAGTGCAGAAAGGTGAAAGATAAAAGAGGGTAGAAAAACGAGTGAAAGAGCAGAGCGAGAGAAAGGGAAAATGAGCAGAAATAAGGCACAAAAGAGCAGAAATGCAGAAAAGTGCAGAAAGGTGAAAGATAAAAAGGGTAGAAAAACGAGTGAAAACGAGTGAAGGAGCAGGGTGAGAGGAAGGAGACAGAGGTCCAATGGACCACCAGGGATGAGGCGCAGGGAAACCTGCGGGTGGAGGAGGGCCTCGATCACCAACACTCAAGAGTGCAGGGGCAGGGGCACCTCACTTAATGGTGGAGCTGCGAGAGTGGGAGAGCAATTTCACTGACAATGAGTCAGTGGTCTTGCTCCACTGATAAGCGCTATAACTTGTGCAAACATGATACAATTAAACAGCCTGATAGGTATCAGGATACTGATACACGTCCTTCTCGTTCCTTTCAGGAAAATCTGAAAAATGCTCAGAGAGAGGACGATCAGAGTACAGATCAGAGGAGTACGTGAAACCCAATAAGGACTCAAAATGCTCTTCTGACTTCATAACATAAAAGGAAGAAAAACTTCCACAGTAAAAGCCTAAATTTAAAAAGAAGAAAGTGACTGGGATAAAAAGTAATCATACCACAAATATTGAGGATTCTGCTTCTGAACAGGGAGTGGGCCCTGACTCTGCAAGACAGCATGGCAGCAGTCCAATAGTTTGCCAGAATCTCATGGAGTGTCTGGTGGCAATAACAACGAGTGACTATGTCCAGGTGGAAACACCGGACCAGAAACTTAGGGCCTGATTACGATGCCGGCAGTCGGACTGGCGACATCCCGTCGGTGGTGGTCCGACAGCCCTTCGGTCCGACGGCCGCATTTGGATGGTGGAGGTCAGACTGTCATCAGCCCGATGCCACACCACCATAAGTATCCTGGATCCTGATGGTGCATCGGTCAGATGAGCACCAGGAAATGGCGGCGGTGCCAAGGCAGGCACCGCCATCGGTATTACGATGTCCATTTCTACCAACCTCTTCATGGCGGGTACCCTGCCATTAAAGGGTTGTTGGAAAGGGGATACAGGGGCCCACACAGGGCCCCCGACCATTGGAGCCCCTGGAAAAGTGTGCCTTGAGGCACATGTAGTGTCCCCCTTCTGTGGCACTGACCTCTGTGCACCATGTGCCATGCACAATGTGGTGCATGGCACACGGTGCATGGACATGCAGGTGGTGCTCCACGGCAGCGGCATGTGCTGCGACCCTTTTCCATGGCTGTGGCATTGACCCTCCATGGTACCACTAACTTCGGACCGCCAATCCGGGGGTCTGGTCGTAATACGGCAGTCAGACTGCCGCATGAGTGTCGGGTGGTCTCCCGACCATCGCTGTGGCTGTCGGCGGTCCGACCGTCGGCATCCTAATTGGGCCATAGGTGTCCCAAGTCAATTATATGAATTACAACTCCAGATGGAGGGGAATATACCACATACTATTAATGTTCTCTTTTGGGAGAATTCGCCATTCAGCTATGATATTCTCTTGTCTGACAAAGATTGCCCCCCTAAGTTTCAAAGAAATGTCCTGCCAGGAGAAACTAATACTACCAGCTTTTTCTGACCTCATTTCAGAATCAGTAAAACACACATACGCTAAGGAGTGGGCTCTAGCTCAAGCTCGAGAGTTAAACTGCAATCACGAGGGTTGGGATGAAGGTTCCCCTTACCACATCATACCCCAAAGGTCCAGCCTACAAGCACAATATCCCATTAAACATGAAGCAAAACAACCTGTTAGAGAAATAATCACACAATTTGAATAGCAGGGTGTGATAGAAAGTTGCACCTCACCAATGAACAATCCTTTGTTTCCAGTGATGAAACCAGATCATTCATATCGCTTTAGACGAATGAACAGTGCTACACGTACATTTGCAGTACAAAATGCGCATGGAGTGCACTAATGAACAATATAGTGCACAAAAACTATAAAACCACTTTAGACATCTCAAATGAGTTTTCCTGCAAAATATAGTGCCTAAAAGCAGCATCTGACTTTATTTAGTGCCCTCTGCTCTCAAAAACAATTCTGTTGATTGCCACAAGGGTGCAAGAATAGCCCTGGGCTGTTCTCAGCCCGTGTAACAGAATTTTGATGACCAAGCATTGCCCTATGTTGATGACATTACTTAGACATATACATAGACGGATGATGACTTATCAGCACATTTGGCAAGAGTAGACCGCATAATTCTAAGGTTTGCTAACATGGGCTATAAATTCAATTTAAAAAAAATCTAAAAATTGCCTATCGTAGTGTCCTGTTTTGGGATACGAGTCCTCAAGTGAAGGCAAAAGTCTAGAGACACATTTTCTAGAGAAGTGTGCATTTTTACAGCCACCAAACACATTGAAAAACTCCAATCAATATTGGGTTTTCTAAATTTTGGCAGACCAGACATACCAGATTATGCACAATGAGTAAAACCTTTTTATGATTTAATTTGTTCAGCCTTTTCAAGCATACTTTGGACACCACAACACACTGAGATTATGCGCTCAGTACAAGCTGACATGCAATGCTATCTTCAAAACACTTACACACGTGTAAACACCACAAATTAAGTGATTTGCGTAATTGCGGGAACCTCAGGCTCCACATATGTCACATTCAGTGAGGGTGACACTGTACCAATCGCATATAAATCACACTTATAGACAAATGCAGAAATGTGTTTTGCACTGACGGAAAATATACTGATGGCAGTACAGACTGCTGCAGTAAAAGGAAGATCATTGGCTCAGGGAAACAAATAATTGTTGTGACCCTGATTCCAGCCTTAGAGGCTGTCACATAGGCCAGAGTTCCTAACACAAAAGCTTTACATCCAAGATGGATACAGAGGGCCAATTCACTAACAGCAACAGATGTAGTTTATGTCTTCGACTCTACATTACAGACACAAGCATATCTCCAATATGAACACGAATATCCTCTACCCAGTGAAATAAAGCCTTTAGATCAGTATGATTTCATAATCTATACTGATGGTTCTGTCCAGCCTTCCATCCTCATAAAACATACATGAATTCACTAGGTGATTGCACTGCACAGCAGGCTGAACTGAATGCTCAAATTCTGGCATTTGAGAATTCAGATCCTGAATTCCCCACACTTATAGTGTGTGATTCGTATTATTGTGCCCACTCTTATAATGAGTATCTACACTATTGGAGCCAGAATGGATGAAGCCACAAAGGTGACGGTGCAGACTGCTGCCATAGCTGCAGTGACTCATTCCAGCATGAGAATAGATGGAGACATAATGAAGGCTATCACAGCTTTGCACTATGGCACCCCCTTACAGAAAGGTTTTTCAGCAAAATACTCCTACCGGAGTGTGCAAAACATTTAGTTTGCTCATCTCCCCGGAGTGGGGGATAGAGTAATCCCTAATTCTCATCACAGGTTAGAAGTCCTTCTAGCATCATATGAGGGTCTAGCATCTGCTCACGCAAGGATGGCAGCTACAATTTTACTATTGCAGCAACGCTAGTGGCAACTAGATCTATACAGACAGACAAAAGACTATTTCCTTAAATGTGACAATTGTCAACAAATAAAGGTTTCCACCAAGCTCGCCCATCACAGACACCTCTTGTGATCTCCAACAAGCCCCTCGCTTGTGTTTATTTGGTCCTCTGCAGACCCATAAATTGTGATGGTTCTTGTAAATACATTAGATTATCAGTGTATTGTTGCTCTCGATTCCTATGTGTTTGGCCACAGCGAATGGCTGATGCTTGAACTGTTATAAAGGACTTGCAAGTCTTTATCAGCACATATGCAGTAGCCACATTCCATTTGGACCAGGATCCAG
The DNA here is from genome assembly GCA_963921515.1 of Calotriton arnoldi. Lineage (NCBI taxonomy): Eukaryota > Metazoa > Chordata > Amphibia > Caudata > Salamandridae > Calotriton > Calotriton arnoldi. Next base: position 225,858 of record CAWUFW010017091.1, read on the forward strand.
CGTTTGCCTCTAAGGCTTCCAAAGACACCATTGGAACACTGGGTGTGACTGTGCACTACTCCTCCCCATACCATCATGAGGGAAATGCAGTTGTGTAGATGTGTAGAAGAAAAACCATGACTTAAAGCAGTCTTTAACAGCTAGAGCATTAGGTTCAGGTCACAGTTGGGCCCATGACCTGTTTGAGGTACAGAGAGCCTTAAAAAATCTGCCAAGAAGATCCTTGTGTAGTCGGAAGTCCTATGAAGGTCTATTTGGGATTAAGATGTGGGTTCCAAACCTTGACAGTCACAGTACAGTGGTGGTGGAAACCCCTTTTGATATCAGTGAATGTTTGGCTGTCTTACAAGAACTAAACAACTTCCAAGGCAGACATATCAATGAACTACAGAAACATTCTGCCACTGGTGAAGTGAAGGCAGCACTGGCAACTCCTGGTTAGATTCTGAAGATCGGGGATCTAGTGCAGAAGAAAATACCGGACAAAAAGGAGTTTGGGTCATCTTACAGCGCACCTGCACCTGTCCTGGCTGTTGCAGGTAACAGAACTGTACTTTTACTGCCTCTTGCCGACAGCATACATAAGAGATTTCTTTCAATTGATCTCATCAAACCACACTACATGGTTGGTTCTACATAGTAGGCTGCATGGTATCCTGGGTAGTTACCTGCTCCTCTCACTACCATGCAGGAAATCTCTTTGCGAGCTTTAACTAACAATGAAGTTTCTTCTCCCCCACTCAGGACAGCTAATACTGAAGTTTTACTATTTCCAGTTACATCTACAAACACAATACAATCATCCAGTGTGACTATACAGATTTCAACACAACAAGCGAACAATGAAGTTGTTTATAACATCCCACCAGCAGAGTTAACTACCAGTTGTACACAGCTCCATGAGCATCCTACATTTGCACAAACTTCCTCAGGCTACTTTGTCGACTTTGATAACTTTTCTTCAGATTCGTCTGATCCACCGCCACAGCGTGGACCACATGCATTTTTTATTTGGCTTAAAAAAACATACTTTATACGATCCCTAAATTACTTTTCCTCTTCCTTTGGATTGGTTTTGTGACTTTTTCTTGCTTCTGACCAGCACTATCTCCCAGAATGCTCTGCATTTGATCTGGTAAAAGAGGTTTTGAAGCCTCTTTCTTCATCACTAAAAGTGCGAGGAGATCTGTCCCTTGTTAACATTTCAGCTGTTCCGGAAGGAATTGTTTGGGATAAGGTACCCAATGATATATTTGGACAGACAGAAACTTTACACGTTCCTTATGTTTTTCATATTTCACTGAATGATGTCATCACTCCTGGCAGCACCTCTGATGATTGGGACATTCGTACAGTAAAGCAAATGCTTGATGCTTTAGAACATTATACTGTATTTGAAAGTGAAGGTAGATATACTGGTACATCTAATTATGATGAAATGTTTTATTTTCACCATTATGGTCACCATTATTTACACAAAGCAAGTACTCCACGTGCAGTATTTAATTACACACAATGGTAACACTGACCTGCACCACCAGTCTGTAGTTCAAAGACATTTGCACAGAAATTCGCATATTTTTCTGGTCACACTCCTGTAGACCCAGAGTCCTATTATTATAAACTTCTTCCATCCCCAGCAAAGAAAATTATGCTAACTGACACCATGCTAATTTATTTGGCCCCTTTCATTTCACCGTTGTCAATACAAGGTCATGATGTTTGGAAAGATAGCATTGATTTGATTCCATCTGGGGAACTAAAGGTTGGCAGGTTCAGGGAAATGAGGCTTTGTTTATAGTTTGCCTTATATCACAACAAATGATTTTCCTGAACAAAACATTGCAGCAAACATCCTGTCCCAGCCTCACCAAGGTAAAGGATATGAATCCACAAAACATTCCCACATTTGCACGTTTTTAAGAATTGAGAAAAATTTGCAACCTACACGGAGGAAACATTCAACAACATGCTTAGGAATGGTAACCACTAGCTATTTGGTCAGATACCTGCAAAGAAAAATGGTCACTCATCTTGATAGACATTTTTGTTTATTAAACCATTCTCTATTTAAATAAGAGAAATAGGTATATAAAATGGCAGGACTTGGAGCCTTATGTACAAAGAATACATTTGATAAAAGTGGTTGCAATTTGAGCATTGACTTGTACCAAATGCATTGGTATTTTGCGAACTGAGCTATGTACAAATAGGTTGGTTTGCAAAATAGAGATCGTTGTGGGTCGCAAGTCGACCTAACTCATAAATATTAATGAGGTGGGGCGGCAATTTTGATTTTTTTTGTGCCATCACATGGTTGGTGGCCTGCTAAACTCAGCAGACCTCCATTGCTCTTAAATAAAGCAATAATTTTTAGGTCTTGCGTGAGACAGCGCATGCGCTGTCACTTGCATGATATTTTGTTAACAAAAAAGGCCGTGAAGCCTGCCCATTGCTTACCATTCGTTGGTTTCATTGTCACTTTTATTTGCTGGCTCCTGATTGGTAAGCACATGCTCATTTCAATTTCTCTTTGTTCCTTTCTGTGGAATATGGACCAAGTCCTGACTGCTTCTTTTTGATTAGTGCCCCTTCCCAGCTCGCACTGGGATTTTCTCTTTCCTTCTCCGTCATCCTTGTTGCTGCTTGTTTCTCCTTCCCCCTCTCATGTCTGTATGTGTACAACCACCCTACCACCACCGCTGTACCATAATACCACCTCCACCGTACCACAATATCACCACCATCCTAACATTACCCCACCCACCACCCTACCACCATTACACCACCACCCAATAATCATGACACTATGCTACCAACACACATCACCCTACCACCCCTACTCTTCCACCACCACTACCCTATCAACACCCTCACCACCACCACCCTACCACCATCCCACCACCTTACCAGCACACTACCACCATCCTAACCTACAACCATCCAACCACCATCAACTTACCACCACCACAACCCCCACCATCCCACCACAACCACCTTAACACTACTCTTACCACCACCCAAACCACTACCGCCCTATGACCATAACTACTACCACCCACCATCACCCTCACCCTACCACCATCCCACCACCCTACCACCATCACCACCATCCTACCCCTACTACTACCACCCTAACCACCACCACCTTAACCAACACCACCCTACACACCACCAATACTTTAACCACCATCACCAACAGTCTAACTGCCACCACCCTACCTGAATCACACCCACCCTACTGTAATCACCACCGCTCTACCCTAACAACTACCACCAACACCCTAACCACCACTACCCTAACCACAACCACCAATCTAACCTTTACCCTAATCACCACCACCCTAACCACCACCCTAATCACCACCCTCACCAATACCAACCTAACTGCCACCCTAATCACTACCCTACCACCACCACCACCGCCCGACCTCCACCACCATCACTACCCTAACCACCATTGTTCTACCCTAACCACGGCCACCCTACCCTAACCACTACCACCCTACTAACCACCACCCTACCCTACCTGCCACCATCCTAACCACCACCATCATTCCACCACAACCCTCACAAACACCTCACCACCACTGCCCTCACCAACCTCACCATCACCCTCAGCACCACCTCACCACCACCCTCAGCATCCTCAACATCACCACCACCCCTCTAACTTCTCTACACTCACCACCACCACTCTTTCACTCGATATGGCTCTCAATTTCTGTAGAAGCTTTTCATTTTTTAACATCTATTTACAACTCGTGATTGATGTTTTCATGGAAAGTTGTGGCTTATTTTTGTGTTTGTTTACTCTTGAGTAACTTGTTCTCGCCTGAAACTATTCATCTAGCTATCCAGTAAAGATAAGTCATATCAAAGATTAAAAAACATTTACATGTTGTCTATAGCTATCTATTGACTTGTCGGCCTTATCTATGGAAACCAACATGTGACGTTGAGAAGGAACTCTATTGTGGGATGTTGCTGTGAACCCTGGGGTGGGCGCTCACTTGGCAGATTCACATTTGCATATACTTTATATTTGATTGCCATGTACATTTTAATTGCTGTGCAGTGAGGATAAGAAAAGATAGTGTTCAATGCATAAACTGGCATACTTTTAATAAAGCGACCTACAAACACATTCAATCCTGTTTCAAGGACTGATTGTGTGGGCTTTCCTTTCTCTTCTTGTGTTTGTCTCTCCCTTGCACCATGGCCTAATTACTTGTTTCCTTCCAATGCGCACTTTTCAGACACATTTTTTCTTTTTAGTCAAACACTCCATGAGAGTGCAGGTGTTTTGCTCTTGGCTGTGTGATTCTCCACCACGCTCCTACATGTTGTGCTTGGTCTTGTGTGCTTCTCCCCACGAATGTCTCTCTTGCCCCTGTGCTTCTACCCATTCCAAACTGCGCTCTCTGTCACCTGTGTGCTTCTATTTCGCCAGGCTTAATTTTGCTCTCTCTCACCCACGTTGTGCACTTCTTCCGTCACCTGCATATTGCTTCTGACCTGACCATCCGTGATTCTTCCCCCACCTTCTTCCCCACGTTGCTTCCACCCCCACTCGCCATGTTGCTTCCCCACACCCATGTTCCAAAAAAGAAAAAACGGTTTGGCACTACTTTTTTAAAATGTATCAATCTAACTTGGAACACTAATTAAAAGAAAAAACAAGCCCCTACACATTTTGTAGGTATGTGCATGCTTGGTGCACGTGCCTACAAACTGACATTGCTGCTGCAGCTACATCATAGCACCTTTTTTTGGTTTCCTCTTTGACCATGCAGCAGAATAGCACTAAAAACCATTGGGAAAACCAAAGGTTCGAAAATGCGAGACCTATTGACTTTGCCAATGCTCGTTTCAAAATGCAACATGTTTCCTACGGACCACTGCCTATGCCTAAATAAAATGTTTTGTCAACATTCACAAAGGAGAAGAGATACATTGGAGTCCCCTTTCTGTTTGCAAATGGGTTACCACATCCTTTGAGGTGTTGGTAAACTATCAATGGTTTGCAATTGCAATGGCTGTAGCAGACCATTAATACATATCTTATGGAAACACAAATTGGAAGGAACGCCCAAAACATGCCCTTTCCAATTTGCAATTCTGTTTGTACTCGGAAACCTATTTTTTAACGTTCAACCGAATGACAATTTGAGTTTTGTAAATGCTCAAAAGCCATTTCACAGTTGCAAATGCAATTATGCGAATTGGAGCCTTTCCAATTGCAAAATAGCTTTGTACATAAGGCCTTAGATTTTGTAAACCATGAATTGTCTCCCTTTGTAAATCTATTGTGATAAAAATATGCTCAAGGCCCTCATAATGAGTGGGCCAGTGCTTAATTTGAGCCGGTGGTTGCTGGTGGGGTCCACCAGCACTCATTTGTGGGATCCAGCACTTATTTTTCTTCATCAGACTTTGACCGCAAACAATAAAGGGAAAAACACACAAAGTAGAAAGAAGTAGGAAGAGGAAGGAAAAAAAACTAGGGCAAAGCAGGACCTGCATGAGTGAGATGAAGTGATATAAAGGAGCAAGGGGTGTCTGATAGTGGATGGAAGAGCCATGAGGTGGATTGAAGACTACGCAGCCTTGGTATTCGGAGTGCCAATGTTTAAGTACAACAGACATAGGTTTCTAAGCCAAGCTTTGGACACCAGCACTTATTCTATCACAAATTAATCACTGGAGTGGGCTAATAAATTCGAATATGTGCAGTAGTTCCTGCTACTGCACATACTAGTCAAACCCGTGATAGTTATCTAGGGAAAAATCCCAGGTGTTTACTGGAACATGTAGAGCTTGGTGCAGCAAGCACCAAAGGTTTTATTCCCCCCACCCCCAACTGGTAGGTAATAATTATCACATTCAATAAATACTGAACACCTTGGTGACATTTTTTATCAGCTGTGATAATTATCTATCACGTCCCATAGTGGCCAACTCGTAAATAGTGCCAAAATAATGCAGACTATTTCACTGCAAGCTTACCTTTTCCAAAGCTTTCTGTGCCGAATGGCAACTGTTTGCCGCTGTCAGTCCTTGCCAATATAGTACAAGCATTTGCAATGCAATAGGTCTCACATTTGTGAGAGTTTGAGCTATTGGCATTGTACATGACAATGCCTTTTATTTATTTGTTTTAAAAACCTGCAAGGGGTGCGTAAACATGCACTTTTCACTTATAGTCCTTGCTTACGAGAAGCAAGGCTGGCAGTAAAAAAGCTACACCAAGTGACTGTCACTCATTAGACTATTTGCAAGCATTCATCCCATCACCTTTTGGGTGTTTGCTTGCCAGTAGTATGTCTGGAAACGTGAGGCTGGCATAGCCTACCACTGCCAATGTTTAGGAATTCAAAAAGGTAGTAAATTTCCATCCATTCAAGGAGTACTTCTTTAGGTGCAGATTTACTACTTTTTTTGGTAAACCAGCCAAGAATGTATTTATTTGAGGGGCCTCACACCCCAAGCACCCCTCCCCCTGAAGCTACCCCCTGATGTTGTCACTAAGAGTGAAGCTAGCAAATGTCTGACCTAGGTTTTCCCATTGCCCCATGCTATATGCTGTAGGAGGCCAAAGACAAATGGAAATGATACAACTGTTCAATGGATGACGAGTAGGAGGCCGAAGAAAATGGAAATGATGCAATTGTTCAATGGATGACGAGTTGGCTGAAAGACACTAAAAGTAAGCAAATGATCAATATAACCTAGTAAAAATCAAAAGGTCTTGGCTAAATATAATTACAGCAAGGTGAGTCATCACCTTACTATGCAGATGTATTTGTAGTCATGCGAACTATGGCCCTTAAATCAGAATAGTGCTGTAGCCAGATAAACTAGGTACCTCAGTCCACTGCCACGCATGTGGTCGGGTGATCTACGTGCCCTGGTGCATAAATATACTTTTAATAGTAAGTTATGAACCTTTGCATACAGATTTATTTGCACACTGTATACTTTTGATGTCAGCTTTCCACTGTCCACATTGAACTCAGAATTCTAAAAGAAGCATGATAGGATGCTTGGAACAAGACGGGAAAGGTGACATTGCTGTCTTCATTCAGTTTTCTGGTGGTGCGTCTGCAGTACAACCACAGCTACTACTTCTTGGTGAGGTAAAACGTTGAAGATGAGCCACCTCCCCTGAAAAGAACCTAGGAAAGGCAGAGCTGAGTGAATTGTGAGTGTTCGCATAACGAGCTGTGTAAGATTTCTATATAGCTGTATTATTTCTGTGTGAAGTGGACATAAGTCTGCTGCTGGTAATGTATCTATCTCTGGATGAGGTGTGTAAGCACCTAGAACCGGCCAAGTCGCTCTGTCTGTGCTGAGCGGACCGATTCTCACTTTTTCTGTAGTATGTGGGAGGGCACCTTTAAACCAATTTATATGCTCTTGGTAAGTTAACGAGACTTCTATCTCCTCGTATGGAGAATATTCTTCAGGTGGTTCATCTGGAGTATAGGTGTGAAACGTATGTGTGTGCATCTGCTGGTGGAAACTTAACCCAAGAATGGAACACCTCTGTCCTGAATGCCTCGTGTGCCTCAATCACGAAGGTAACAGTGTCACCTAATGTTGGGACTCCATATTCTGCTAATTTTAAAGTAAGTGCATTTCTGCCATTTTCTGAAAATGTTCAGACCACCTTCCTGCTCAGCTTCCCCTGCACTAGTACCACCAGTACCACTTGTACCAGTGTCTCCAGTCTCAGACATTATGAGAGAAGGTATCTACGAAAAGTGATAAGGTTTATGCACAATGTAGGGAACTATGGGCCAGATGCATCAACAATCCATTTTGCGATTTCCTAATTGCGAATTCTTGCGATTCGCAATTAGAAAATCGCAAAATGGAATACATGAAAGTGTGTTTAACACTTTCTGTGATTCCTAGGGGATCACAAATGACCTACCTCATGAATATTAATGAGGTAGGTCGCAATTTGCAACCCCCTAGGAATCGCAAAAATCACGGGGATGGTGGCCTGCTGGGGTCAGCAGACCACCATGTCCGTGATTGCTTTTAAATAAAGCAATCTTTTTTTTGTAAAGCAGCCTGTTTTCCTTAAAGGAAAACGGGATGCTTTACAAAAGAGAAAATGGAAACTTTTCCTTTCATTTTCTAAGAGCAGGCAGTGGTCCGTGGGACCACTGCCTGCTCTTAGAAAATGCATTTACAGACATTCACAAAGGGGAAGGGGTCCCTTGGGGACCCCTTCCCATTTACGAATTGGTTACCACCTACTTGAAGTAGGTGGTAAAATGCGAATGTTTTGTGACCGCATTTCGGTCGCAAAACATTCATGCATACCGATGCGATTCGGTATTAGGAAGGGACGCCCTAAACACGCCCCTTCCTAATAGAGAATCGCAAACCCATTTTGCGATTCGGTAACAGGTTACCGAATCGCAAAATAGGGTTTGCTGCATCAGAAGAGCATTTTTTTGCGTTCGCAAACGGCCAATTCTGCGAATCGGCCGTTTGCAAAGGCAAAAAATGCTTGATGCATCTGGCCCTAAAATCCGTCAAGCTTGAACAAACCTACAGCCATTACATAGGATATACCTACTCAGCTGCGGCGGATTCTTTCCCTTCCCACCCCAGACATCTCTGGGTAAATGTGAGTATGGGTTTCTGAGAAAGCACGACTGAACTATTCAGATTTGACCATTAAATAAGAACCAAAGCAACGTTGGCAGCGCCACGTCATGTAGTTCCTACATATCTATATAGGATCTGCGCCTTTAGACAACATAAAATAAGGGATTGGTGTCCAGACTGATTCCAGACACCCCCAAAGGATATGTTAGTCTGTAGGCTAGTAGCTCACAGTCATGTTATCTGCAGTAAGAACCGTGCTGGCAGTAACCTTCCGGGTCTGGCAGTCTGGGTTAGGTTTTTCCGCCGAGTGGGCGCGAGTTTCTGAAACCACGCGTTGATTAAACGCGCTCATTTCACTGCCGACGACCGATGAGGCCATTTCCACTTACTGATTATATTGGCTACAGCACCTACGGACCTCCCGCCGATGGTGCGAGTGAACTGGTAATTTTTAGGTTATTACACCACCATACCAAGCACTAGTGTAGATCTTGTACCACTGTGTTTTTTTGTTTTTTTACTTATTCCCTGGTCCTGAAGAATTGCCGCTTGATCCCGTTTCGGGACTGATAGGCAAGAAACATGTTGACCTTATTATAGCCACTAGCTGCAACATCACTGTAGCTAGCCGCTATACACCTTTTTAATCAGGGTAGGAGGCAGGATTATTAAAGAAGTGGCCCTGACCACCGTCCCCTGTTTTAATGCACTTCTTCACATATTACACCTCTACACCTTAGAGCCCCTCACACACACGCACCATACGGCAAGGATAAAAGATCTCCGCCAAAGAGCCCCCACTGAGGGTGCCCGTCGGGTATTGCACCGCCGACCCGACGAGGAGCATGCCCGATGATGAAGCATGACACCCAGCGGGCTGGGTGTGTGAGGGCACTTTATCCGAAAGGAGGAATTCCCCGTCCCCTTTCTGGCTAATTAAACTTTTCGTAGCCTCTCTCTGCCGGTTACTTACACAAACTTTTCAGGAACTGCATACTACTTCTCTTGTCTATGGTAGTTGGGCACGTACGCTGGACCTTCTGATAAACGCCCATTTTCCTTGTGTCTCCCTTTTTTGTCAATAGTAGCTCACAGTGCCACTAAAAGCCCCACAACCTTACCAAGGAGTCAATAGTTTCTGGCAACTTTCGAACATGACAACCCTGACCCCTCAGGGATCGTGGAAACAGTGTACTACTTTTCGCTCAGTCACTCGTGCTCACTCGTTCTCAGAGAGATATACAGAATAAACGGGTGTGGACGTTTTCAATAAACATTTATTGAACCAGCGTCATTCTAGTATAAAATACGTATGCTGCAACAGCCATTAGACAGAAACAGATATATACGTTATAAGCACCAACAGAGTAAATAAAAGGTAGAATTCTACCATGGTGTAAAACAGTGAACATATGCAGGTATATAGATTTATGGTAGTAATCATGAGTACTCCTAAGATGCAAACCCTAACTAAATGTACCTAAGTGTACCTAGCATGTATTCAGGTGTATAGCCAAGAATCCCCCTAGGAAAGAGCCAACCCCATTACCTGATGGGAGAGAATGAAAGACCCTGTCTTGGTCTCGAGTTGGACACCCCGCGAGGGATGTCAGACCACTGCGTGCTGGAGTGTCTGCGTGCAGGGACCTCAGCGCCTCGTGTCAGCATGGAAGCTTCACCTCCGGTTTGCCCAGTAAAGATTTGGTACTTATATACCCAAAAGGTGCCCTCAGGGGGTCTACCTAGAATTGTACTGTGGGCCTGTCATTCAAGGATGATGATAGCTGTGACTCTTATACAGAGTTTTTATACAGAAGATGGTAATCCTGCTGTGATACTAAGAATCCTCATGCATAATAAATTAGGCTAGTTTTCGAAGAAAACCACACAACATTTATTCAGCACATAACTAGGTAAAAGGTCAGTGCCAGAACCGTTATGTAGAACAAGGTAGGACAAATGTAGGTAAAAGGTCATGTACCTACCTAGGCCTATATTGGGGTACATTAGGGCTCATAGCACCTGGGGAGGCGTAAGGTTTTGGCACATCCCCAGGTTTAAAAGCTCTTGTAAATCTGGTGATGCGTCAAATTCCACGGGTGCTGTGTGGTGTTAGACCTGGCATACTCGCGTGGTCTCCCCTGACTATTTTGCCTTCTGACCTCCTATTTTGCTGACTTCATTTTTGCTGGCTTTAGGATTCTGGGCACTTTACCACTGATAACCAGTGCTAAAGTGCTTATGCTCTGCAATCAAAACATGGTAACATTGGCTTATTCCCAATTGGCATATTTAATTTACTTATAATTTACTTATAAGTCCCTAGTGAAGTGCACTACATCTGCCCAGGGCCTGTAAATTAAATGCTACTAGTGGGTCTGTAGCGCTGATTGTGCCTCCCACTCAGTAGCCCTTTAAACATGGCTCAGGCCTGCCACTGCAGAGCCTGTGTGTGTAGTTAGACTGCCATTTCAACCTGGCAAGTTAACCTACTTGCTAGGCCCAAACTTTTCATTTTATTACATATTGTTTTAGACATGACTGCCATATTTGATTCACTAGTAAGTCCCTAGTAAAGTGCACCGGGCTTGCCCTGGGCCTGTAAATCAAATGTTAGTAGTAGGCCTGCAGCACTGATTGTGTCACCCACATGAGTAGCCCTACAAACATGTCTCAGACCTGTCACTTCAGTATCTGTGAATGCAGTTTTAAACTGCCCTTTCAACCTGATAAGTGCACCCACTTGCCAGGCCCTATCTTTCCCTTTTACTATATGTAAGTCACCCCTAAAGTAGGCCCTAGGCAGCCCTTTGGGCAGGGTACAATGTATTTAAAATGTAGGGCATGTACCTTTGAGTTTTACATACCCTGGTAGAGAAAAACTGATCAATTAATTTTTCACTACTGCAAGTCAATTTCTCCCATAGGTTTACATTGGGATTGCCTTAAAACATATTTTAAGTGTAATTTCCAATTGGGAAAAGATCGAGATTTGGAGTTTGGTGTCTTTGGACTCACAATTTAAAATCATGTTAAATGTCACTTTTAGAAAGTTGGCATTTTCTTACTTTAACCATTCTATGCCTCTGCCTGTCTCTGAATATATGCCTGGGTTGGGTGACAGCTGGGCTTTGTGCATTCCCTCTAGACAATCACACAAAGGGAGCTGGGGTGTGACATTTGCATCCTGATGGCCCACCACCAGGCTGATTGGCCTTCCAGAGGTAGATTGGGAGGGAGGAGCTAACACTTGCACCTAAATAGGGCTATGCCTGTCCCCACACAAAGAGCTGCATACCCACCTGTAGTGAGTCTAGAGCCAGGGCAGGAAAGGCAGGGGCCTTGTGATCTTAAAGGCCTCTTTGATGTCTCCACCACTTTAAAGACACATTTGGGTATAAGCACTGGACCCTTGACACCACCAAATCAGAACTTTGCTGGAACCAAGGACATTTTGCTTGGAAGAAGAGCTGCTGTGCTTTAGTGGGGACTGCCACTTTGCCACCTGCTCTGCTGTGCTGACCTGCTTCCTGCTGCTTCTTGCCCAGGAATGAGAAGGACAGGATGTGTTCTCTACATCCCTGAACCCAAGTTTCTCCAAGGGTGTGCTGGCTTGCTTCCTGTTCTCTGAAGTCTCAGGGTCACAACAGACTTCTTGCAACTCTGATGGTGCTGCTGGACTCTGCCATCCGTGAGTCCTACCCTTGCGTGAGGTGCCCCCTCTAGTCCTGGGCCTCAGAAGCAGGTTCGTGCAGTTGTCTTATGCAAAAAGCGACACAGTGATGCTGTTGTGCTGATCGGAACCGATGCAGTGCCCGCTGACGCAGTGCTGATTCGACGACAACGTGTGTCCCAACTGCGAGGCTCGACGATGATGCAGTGCCAAGCAGAAGATACTGCTGTGAGGTTCAACTTTGACACAGCGGCAATCCTTCAACACCGACTGCGAGGCTCGACTTCGACGCATCGTCCCGACTGCATGAATCGGAACTGAAGCATGGAGTCTTCGACACCGACGTATGCTCCATCCAAGGTACTTTTTCAGCATGCCCTGGTGGGTCCTGTAGCCAGTCTGCCTTCCATTGCAGTTGGCCTGAACTTTGGATTTACCCTGGTCTAGTGCAACCTTTTAGCGCTATTGACTTCTAAGCACTGTTTTGGGATTTAATCTTTTAAAATTCATAGCTCGAGTTCTGCTGATTGACTTTTTGTCGTTTTGGTCTTACTTTATTCAGATAAACATTCTCTATTTTTCTAAACTGGTATGGACTCTTTTTGTGGTGTTTACACCGTTTCTCTGTACTTAATTTATTTTTAAGTGTTGCACAAATACTTTATGCATTACCTCTTCAGTTAAGCCTGATTGCTCGGTGCCAAGCTCCAAGAGGGTGAACACAGGTTAATTTAGGTTGTATGTCTGACTCACCCTGACTAGGATTGTGGCTCCTGCTTGGGCAAGGTGTATACTCTGCCGACCAGAAACCTCAATTTGTAACATGTGGGAACACCCACCGCAATGCCCATGGAAAGCCTCCCTAATGAAGAGTAAGGCAAAGCAGCGATTTGCGCTGCCTTCTCTTACTCCATATCTATGAGGCTATTCAAAACCATGCAAAGTAGCCTTGCGTGGCCTCATAGATATGGTTGAAAGGTCAGTGACACAACAGCGGCACAAACCTCTCATAAATATGCCCCATAATATCTAAGCAATGGCATTACATATAGAGCATGATGCCAATAGAGATGTGTGACAGAAGACGTACAGCTACCCGGTCAGCAATTAATATAGAGGGTAGATTCAAAGGCAAAAAAGCAAGCATTTATCTTACCTTAATTGGCACCAAATTAGTATTGTAGAAAAAAGGCAGTCCCTCTAGGAGGTAGGGGTGCATTGTGGAAAGGACAGCCCCTTGGGATCCAGGTGATTCTCCAGGAAGAACTGTGCTAGTTGAATCCTTGAAAACTTCTCCTTTACCCGCCTCCTCTCATCTTTCGTCTTCTTTTTAATATCCACATGGTGCAGGCCTCCTCCCCCAATGCATTGATAGAGTCTGCCACCTCCTGCCATAAGGTTGCCTTTTGGGTTCCATTGAGGGTGAAGGGAGGCAGCCCATGTAGTTTGTAGCCCCACATTTAACTATAAGGGCTGTCTCCTACTCTATGAAATTTCTCATCCTCTCCAGAACAGTGGTCTACATCCTTCAGGATTAACATGGTGGCTGTAGTATCTGAAAACTGAAGAGGAAAAACTCATATCCTATGATGTTGGCAGTATTTATGTTGTTGGAAGGAAATGGGTGTCAGATTTTTAGGATTGGTTTCAGGTGTATATAACTCTCACATCCCCTTCCGTGTGGAGTTCTCTGTCCCTGGTGCAATAGTTGTTCAAAGTGTGCGGAACGCAAAATACAGTCATAAAGTTACTAGTAGTAAATTTATGGCTGTAAATTGCATTTATTCTGACTCCACCCCCTAAACTGAGGAATTGGGGATATGTAAATCTACCCTTTATGAAAAGCCCCCTTTAATTATTAGGTGCGGGTCTCTTTTGAAATGTACACACGAAATGCATGCCAAAAGTTACTCTTGGCATGGCTGCTATTTTTTTCTTTCCCATCTTGTGACCAACACATGTGTGGTAGCATTGTTAATAGGAACACATATAGCAAAGCAATACTTCTTAGCACTTGATTAATATGTCTCCAGTGGTACATCTGTAGTGAAAGTTGAACAGAAATCAGACAAAAAGTGTACTTCATTTAATAAAATCCACAATGCACAATCATAAAAGTATGAAACCTCAATTTATATATGGCAAGACCGCTCTTGGTCGAAACTCCCCATTGAATCCAGGAAGCAGGCTCTTGAAGATTCACGACCTATTCTAGGCTCAGACCCAACCTTAGCCAATGGCAAAATCTTCCAGTGGATTAATTCCACACTTGATCAGGTCATCCCACAAAAAACTCAGACCAGAAGAGCAAAAGTTGGCGATGCAGCGAGCGCAAGGTAAATAGTTTTATTTATTTATTTACTTACCTTACTCCTGCCCTTCGTATGTCCGACTCCACTACCCCCCCACCTAGCCCCTCCCCCGCCAAGCCCCACCACCCCGCAGCACTCCCTCTGCGAGCCGCCACTGGTCGGCGGTCATCTTGGTTTATCGGGTATAATTTCCATAGTGTTTTTTGTGTCTTTCCTAAGCAACCATAATACAGTGTTGTTGCTCACTATATGTATCTTGGATTTCCCTTGTCAAGAACCGTTGCTCTCTAATGATCTGTATTGATGGACATTGTGAAAACAGAGAAAATTCCTAAATAAGGTGCTGTTGATGAAAATGAACTTTTATCTATTTCTTTAACTATTATCTTAACTCTTACCCTTTGAATGAACAGGTAGTATTCTTAGGCTCAAATATGTTGCACACAGAAAAACAAATGTCATGCAGAAAGTATTAGATTTCTAGAATGCACATATTAATTTATAAGAATAGGGACCTGCAGATTATTTACATTTTTGTTATTTTGCAGTTCTACACAATCATGTAGAAACTAAAACTCATCTTCCATAAAAGAGTGTATAGTAATGAAGTTTGCAGTAGTTATTCAAAGCATAGGGAGTGGTGCTAGTGTATATGTGTTTGAGGTACTAATCCTTTGTGTATTTAGTGATTTGGAATTAGCAGCTTCACATCAAAGGGTATTGAGATGGTTGTACAGAGATTTTGCTAAGGTATATCCATTCACTCTAACAGTTAAGTGTAGATAACTTAATAACAAATTACTTAAGATATCTGTTGTCTTGCAGGCATGCACTACACCCTGCAGATACCCTTCACCAAGAGGAGTGACAAGTCATAATGGTGGAGTCCAGTGTCTCTGTTTTCTCTCTTATGCCATTCCCCCTTCCTTGCTTCAACCACTGCAAATATATATTCATCTGTATGAAGTCGCTAGTGGAAGTGATAAGAGATGGAAATGTGAATCGCTTCAGCTGGATTCCAAGCACAAAGTTAGAGCATGCTTACTGTATTGCCTATTTGAGTGAGTTGCTATACTGGAAGACGACATAGGCCTTTACCCCAGATTTATGGCACATTCCTTAATAGGAAAGAACAGTCTTATTGACTTTATGAAATGTGTGTATGCATGTGTGTGTGACTAAAAGCATGTTGAAACAAATTGTCATTCAGATCAGTTACAGAGAAGAAAAGGGGAAAACAGTTGGAACAATGCAGGCAGAGCCACGCGTGTTCCAACTTCGCAAGTGCTACCACGCTTGCCTTAACCATGCATATGCGTTAACCATGCACACGCGTGATTAAGTCAGTGCGCAGTCTAGCTTCTGGCTGGAGGAAGAAGGAAGCAGGGAGGATCAGGAGAGGACGCAATGCAGTGAGCTAAGTGGGACTGGGGCCAGGTTTTAGGGGGTGGGGGTAGTTTGTATGGGTTGGGGGGTAGTTTTGAAAGGGTGGGAGTCAGGGTAGTTTTCAGGACTGGGGGTCAGGGTAGCTTTCAGGCCTTGGGGGGGGGGGGTCGGGCCATTTTCAGGGCTGGGTGGCAAGGATCGTAATACTTTTTAGAGCTTAGGGGGGCAGGGCAGTTTTTAGGGCTCACGGCGAGTCAGGGTAGTTTTTAGGGCTTAGGGGAGAGCGGGGTACTTTTTAGGGCTCAGGGGGGTCGGGTACTTTTAGGGCTTAGGGGAGGATGGGTAGTTTTTAGAGCTCAGGGGGGTCGGGTAGTTTTTAGGGCTTAAGGGAGGGCAGGGTAGTTTTTAGGACTGGGGGCAGGGAAGTTTTTAGGGCTCGGGGGGAGGGAGTTGGTTTTCAGTAGGGAGGTGGGTAGTTTTAGGACTCAGAGCGGGGGCAGGGGTCAGGGGTTAAGACTTACCTGCCAAGTCTTAACCACAGGTATGTCTTTACCGACATCCCTTAACAACGCATAATTTGTTGTAAAGGCATGCGTGGTAAACGCATATGTGTGGTTAAGACTTGCGTTGTTAAGACTGCGTGGAACCGGCATGCGTGGTAAACGCATGCATGGTCCCATCACACAACCAAGAAAAGGTCATTCGTTTTTAGGTTGTCCTAAAACAGGCATGGGCCTGTAAGATATGCATAACTCAGAAACAGAAAGACAGGTCTAGCATCCACCTATGGAGTACTGAATACATGTTTATGAGCCCATGGGCATTTGTAGAGCGCAAACTTAGCTAGAGAGTAATAAAGTACTGAGCGGGAAAGCAGAAAAAGACTCTAAGGTTGCAAGTTTGATAGTGGAATGTAAGTCCAGCTCGTAATATTCTGAATATTTACACTACCTGGGACACCCACAGAACACTATGTTAGTAGCCGCATGGGGGCACCGGGGCTCCTGCGGCCCTGGCGGCTCCATGCATTTACCCATCCTGGGTGCATCAGGAGCTGGCACTGCTCCTACCTGGCAGGAGTCACTGTTTTTCACTGCTCCCACCGGGCGGGAGCAGTTTGAGTTTCCCTGCCCGTAAGAGCGCGGGCAGATAAACAAAAGTCTGCTTCCACTTGGCAGGAGCATTTTTAAAGCTCCTGCCAGGTGGGAGCAGACTTGCTTTCCCCGCCACACTCCTATGGGCGGGGAAGCTACTGTGTCCTGGGGGTGGGCTCTCCATGATGCAGTTAGCGACCTGGCCCTGGAGATAGGGTCCCCAGGCCTTTACAGGCTTGGGGGGGGGGCGGGGGGGTGAAAGCGTGACTCCTCCCATTTTGCTTTCAAATCAGCCCCAAAGGATGGGATCCCCAGGGCCCATTAGTGGCTCAGAAATGGGGGGTTGCATGTCGCCATCCCCTTAATTTAGCATTCAGCCCCAGGGGATGGGGTCCCTGTGGCCCAACAGTGGATCAGGGAGGGGGCCCCACTCCCGCTTCCTCCCCAAATATTTAACAATAATGACCCACAGGCCCTGGGCACCCAGAGGATAAAATTCATAAAACTGAAAACAACAGTCGCTGTTTTTTTTTTTCCTTCAATGTTGACTTTTTTTTTATTTTGGCCCCTAAAAATGTCCCTATGCCACCCCCCCCTACAAGAGCTAGGGGGACAGGGTATACCTACCCTGCTCTCTTATATCTTTTTTGCTTAATTAAAACTCAGAACAGCGGCCTAAGTCCCCAGTACTGTAATTGCTGCCTGCAACATTTTTTCTCATATTACTGGCAGCCAATCGGAGCCCTAGCAACAATATTGCATCCTACCCCCAAGTCTGTGCTCCTTCGTGAAATTGTAATGTGGGTTTGCAACATGTGATGCTAGAGCAACATTCAAGCCAGACCTAAATACTAGATGCTAAGGATTTCTCTTGGTGTTCGAGATAAGTCTGAGTTGTCATCCCACCTTTAACTTTATTAATTTTACAACTCCTCTGAAACTTTATTTTTAGTGCAGGACAGAGTTATTATCAATTTACCTGACTCCAGCGAGTTTGACAGCAGAATGAGGGAAATAGATAATCTGTCATTCAGCTATGAACATTCAGTCAGTGGAACATTGGTACAGTCTAATTTTGCATACACTAACAAGTTCAACATTTTTTGCACTTGGTCTGTTGGGGCATAAGCCTTTTTTTACATCTGTTTGTCAGTGCACATCTTTCTTGCACTAATCCTGTGCACTGCACGAACTATAGAGTATGTAATCTGGCACTTGGTATTTACAGCACTAGAAACCTACTAAACTGTGCCATTGCTGTAGTCAAAAAAGACGAAATTCTGAATATTATTATTACCACAAAGCACATCCTGTACAAAGGAGAAGGGGGGCGAGGGTTAAGTGTCTGTTCCTCCCATTCAAACCACAGTGTTATGACTATGGTTAGTTAACCCTAACTAGACCCAGTACTGATACCAATTTAAGATAAATACAATTTAAGGTGGGATAGCATCTCATCCAGTGAGACGGTAGGTTATTTGTAATAGTCAGCTTTGGCACTTCCTTCATTTGCAAAAATAGAATCACAGCTTTCTGACAATTTACGCAGTGCTTAATTTGTAAAAGAATAAGTATAGGGGCCCGCAGTTATTTTGAGGAGCCCACTGCAGACACTACTGGTTGCTATAATTGCAAATTATCCAAGGCGTCCTAGTCTTGAAACCACCTCATGCCTCTTTTTTTGACCACCCAGCATACCCTGTATCTATCTTACTCTTGCAGGTTCATTTGAGGTCTCACCTACCAGAAAGCGCAACTGTCTGGTTGGAAAAGACAAAGCAGGATAGCATCTCATCCAGTAAGACCCTGGACTGTTTGCAATGCCGAGCACTGGAATTTGCTTCATTTGCAAAATTAGCATCACAGCTTCTTGACAATTTATGCAGTGCTTGATTTGCAAAAGAATAAGTAAAAGGGCCCAGAGTTTTTCTGAGGAGTCCGATGCAGACTCTACTGATAGCCGGGATTGCAAAATACCAAACTTGCCTAGTCTTGAATCCACCTTGTGCTTCTTTCTTCCAGCACCCTGCACTTCCTGTCTCTGTCTTTCTCTTGCAGGTCCTTTTGAGGTCTCACCTACCAAAGAGCGCAGCTGTCTGGTTGGAAAAGACCTATTGTGGGCTTATCAAAAGCTTACTGCCATTTACAGCCCGCTATTTGCTTACCATTGGTCGGCTTTATTGTCACTTTCTTTTGCTTGCTTCTTATTCAATTGTTTTCATTGTCCCAGCTTGAGATTGTCTCACACCTGGAGCATTGCTACTTTACAATCTCTGGATTGGATGGCTTCTATCCTTCCACTGCACACTTTCAAGGAACTATTTTTTTCTTTTTGACTTAGCACTGCAAGAGAGTACAATTGTTTTCCAGTTCTCTCTCTCTTTTACTTCTGCACCCACAAATGCCATCCCCCCAGGTCGTGCTTTTCCTCGTGTGCTGCAAGCTCTGTCTCGTGTGCTCTTGCCCCTCACCAAACTCCCCTTGCTCTGTGTTTCCCTCTTCTTTCTGTGCTTATCTCCTACCCTATGTTTTGCTTCTTCCTTATGTTCTGCATTTGCCCTCCACCTCATCTACTACACATTATTCTCCTCTGTTTTGGAGGGTCAGCCAGCAAATTGCTATTGGCTCGTCGGCCCTAAAAAAGTGTCTTCCCACTACTTCATTTTCCTATTTTTTATTTATCAATCTATTTTTATTTTTTTTCAAAATCTGTTTATTAAACCATTTGCTCAAAAACAATACACTTACTCTTTACAATCCGATAAACACAGGTGTTATTCCCCCCTTCTTTCTTTCCTCGCCATGCCCTTGGAATAGGAATGGACCACTGATGTCTGATACCGCCCCGTGGTCCATCTTTTGAGCCTTATATCATTTACTGATCTATGTTGGATCGGCAGAATAAAAAAAATATAGGCGCTTGTGTGGTGATGCAGGCGCTCCTGCAAAATGATGTGGCTTGGTGCTTCTTTATTTTTGCGATGCTGTGCAACAAAAGGCATTGGCACAGCCAATAGGTACCAAAGGCAAGATCTGTTGGTGTTGCCAATGCTTGTTTCGTTTGCTTTTAGCACTCTATGGGAGGCCATGTGTTTTCTTGCTCTATCCCCTTCTCACTCTCTCCCCTGTGTGCTTCTCTAACCTTCACACCCCTGCCTTACCATGCTCTCTGTGTTGCTCTACCACCACCCAGCTCGTCTGATGCTTCATCCCTCCCTTCCTGCCATGTTCAGATTTTTTTAATAACCCTCCCTTTTGCAACTCCACCTCTCCCAGCTCACTGCTGCTATTCATCGGTGGTGCTTACTTTATATTGCTCCCTTTCCCATTACTCTGTTGCACATGTGACTCTTTTTTATTTGATTTAATTTTTTTTTGTTTTCAGGAGGGCCAAGCAGGTGCAAATTGTTACCAGTCGCTTGTTTCAGAAATTGCATTTTCATTCAAATTGTATTTATTATTTAATTCACCACTCCAAGATGGACAACCACCATCATGGAATGATAAATGAAGAATAAATGGCAGTCACATCCTCACATATGTTTGCACATGTGTGGTATTGCATGCACATCTATACACCATCACTCTGGGTCACCATAGCATCATGGCTAGGCCTGGGCTGAGCTCACAGAGTTTCACTCTGCGGAATTCCATGGAGTTACCGAAAACTCTGTGCAATTCCGCAGAGTTCTGCAAGTTGGCAGAGTAGACTTATATGCCCAGCACATCTCCTAAAAGAACACCTCCTGTCAGATACCAAGTGCTGAGAAATATCTTAATGGGAAGTAAAAGAAGGCAGAAGACAGCCTGGAACAGCTGATCACACAAGTGCCATACCGAGTCAATTTATATTGCTTTTTTAAAATGCATCGCATCCCTATGGAAGCAAAAGGGAGTTTGCGCTGTTTTACTATCTATCTGTCCGATAAGAGGAGTAATGCTGAAAAATCACCACATACATTCTTTGGCCAACTGGTGAGGGCACCATACGGAGGTAACGTGCACTTTGCAGTCAGGCAGTGATATATATCAGGGGCTGCCACTGTAGTCAGCGCTGAGCAGACATAAATTACACAAGATAGCACGATGCCAGCATACCCTATGAGCTCAATATACAATAAAATCTTAGCTGAGGGGCAACATGTCTACATGTCGCGGGTTATCCGGTTTCGGACTGATATACCACACATTTTAAAACAAGCTTAAAAAAAGATTTATCATCTTTTACTTTGAATATCACGGTGTCCCCTGGCTCAGAATTCTGTTGGAGGTGCTTGGAAGGTCCCCACATTGAAATGCACCACTTTCAGGGACCGAGCGAAGGATGTGGCAGCTCGTAAGGAAACGAGTCCCGTAAAGAAGGGGGGAGCTGGTGCCACAACTGAGGATTTTGGACACGAGGCAGTTGGGTTTGGGAAGATATAGAAACTCACCTTGTAAAGAGTGTGTTCCTCCTCTCCAGGGTTGGTATTGTTGGCTGGGAGCCGGGTTGTAGCACTGCTTCTGATTCTACGAGTCTCCACCCTGGGCTGGGAACCCCCATTGAGCAGCCCAGTAATACTTTATGCCGGTGGCACATCCGAGGGAGTACGCTGCGAGAGGGCACATATTAGATTGGGAAATCCCTCAATCATGCTGCTGAGCTCACTGACACTGTGGGACCGTTATAGGCGCTGTTGATCACCCGAATCAATACGTTGAGTCAAACTAGAGTGTAAAGGGCGCAGCAGATGCGCATGCTCATTTCATTTGCTGCATAGATCCAGTAAAAGACGCAGCAGGCTCATGGTTGGAGAGTGGGTTAAAAGTGAAAACTATGGCTGAGCACCAGTAAACTCTGCCATGTGGTACAGGGTGGCGTTTTTGCTGAACTCTGCACTCCAAGTGGAGCGGGGAGTGGCAAAACTCCATGAACTTTACCTGGAGAGCGGAGTTTACCGCCCAAGCCTAATCATAGCTCATACAAGCAAAGGTATGATGATGTATGCTCGCATACATATCATTGTAAATGTTTTTCAGCATCCGCAATAGCCATATTTTTTCTTTTTGCTGATGCTGAACAGCATCAATAAAAATAATTTTTAAAGCCAGTAGATCTCCATTGGCACTGCCAAAAGGCGAGAACTATTGGTCTACTGGCTTTGCCAGTGCTTGTTTAGTATTACAGTACTTTATTTCTAGGCCTTCTGGTCGACCTGGCATCTGTACATCCACAGACCTGGGACCTTAGTTAAGAATCCCTTTCTATAGATGTTTGTTGCTCCCTGTGTGTCTTATCAGAGTATCGTAGCATTTGTTGGAATACAGAGGGTTATTTATTTTGTTATGCTTTTAGGGTGTATGCTTTCACTAGCTGAGCGTCTGTGTGTTTGAGAATTGTTACTGCCCATGAGCGTCCACAGGAGGGGGTGCTTGCTGTCCCCCTCATCCATCCTGATTTTTTAAATTATGCCACCCCCTGAAAAAATGTCTGTGGACACCCATGTATATCCTGCCCCTATTTTTCTGTTGTAAATGCGTCCACTCATCAGAAATGTAGAACTTCACGCTAATGTATATTTCTCCTACTTTACTAAACAGCCAAAGGAAAACTCAGAGAGAACTAAATTATACAAATGTACAGATTTTGCTGATGTCTTACAACACATTTTCGAAACAGTGTGAAGTCGTGGACTCTAGGCGCACATACTTTGCAAATAAGTGTGACACAGATACAGTATTGTTCTACTCAGAACTGGTCACGAGCATGTGCACTCGGGCCATTTTATTGGCAGGTCACCTGACTGGTGACGCCCGTGTTGGATGGGTGTGGGGTGGGTGTATGAGCCAGCCTTCGTGGTAGAGGCTGGTAAAACACTAGACTGTGTCCAGCAGGACACAACTTTCCTCCCAAATTTTATTAAAAACAAAACAAAAAAACTAAAGTCCAACCTGCGGGAAGAAATCAAAAACAACTAAAACAATTTAAGTCTCATACCTTCGAGAGGCAGTCTGCAGGACAACGTTGGACAGGTGCAGGTGGGAGCACCCGGGCCTCTCGGCATGCATCCACAATTTAACCAGATACCTCTGGACACGAATGCGGTGCTGATGAAGTCCGGATCCCTCAGCATCATGCCAGTTGGGTGACAGTCCACCGACGTTATGTTGATCAGTCCAGCATGCTCTCGCTGTGACGCAGTTGGTGGTTTACAGTTCAAACTTGGTGCTCCAGGAGCGTAGGTGGAGTCCTTTGTGAATGCTTGATGATGGTGTTGCTTGATCCACTGAAGACCGTCTAGGTGTGCTGTGACCTGTTGAATTCTCTTTTACCCAGCCTGGCTACCTCCTGAAATCCAGCAGTGGGGCTTAGTCAAGTCCATCTCTCATGCTTGGGGGAGGCCCCTTGGATGAGTTGCCACAGGACTGCCTGTGGGCTGCACTGGGGCTGCATACATGTCTGCATCTGGACAGTCACAAGACTACCTCGGAGCCACTGCCTAGTCACTCGTGCAATGTCAGGGGTGGATGTGTCCTGGTCAGAACATGAGCTCGCTACCAGGATCAGGATGTAAACCAGGTGAGCAGGTGGTCACTGGTTCTTCAGATCGTCACTGGTGCATCTTGTCAGTGTGTATGGCAAAGGTGCAGGACTTCAGTCTTGTTACTTGGGGTGGTGGTGATGCACATGGCAAAATGATGGAGTGGCTGCCTTTAGACGGCTTGTACGACAGGTGGCGATGACTTGTATGGAGGAAGGGTGACTGGAGGGACTTTGCAGCCATGTAGCTCGTTGTGTACTTAGTGCAGCTCTTCCTTGGCATGTGCTTTTGCAAGCATTGATGCTGTTTGCTCTAAACAGCCGGTGACAGGTGGCTGGACGGTCACACTGTGAAGCATCGGGCAGATACACAGTTTGCGCATGCAGGCCGCTTATGTTCGGTACTACCGCTGAGCTATCTCCTGTGACATCACCGCACCCTGGTGGATGGCTTGTGTTAGTAGGTGCACTCAGATAGTGGTACGAGTCCTCGTGCTTGTCCCCTTGTTAATTTCTCCTGCGTACATGTGGTTATCTGTTCTGCTATGTGACAGGATTGTCACACTCCTTTCTCTCCACTCCTTTCTTCTTTGCAATGTGCCACGCTCTCTTCTTCCTCGGTTCTTGCTTGCAGTGTGATGTGGTATTCAGCCACATGTCTTCTCTGCATATGCTGCGAAGTGGCGACAGGCCACATGTTGTATGTCTTGTCTGCACATGCTGCAAAGTGGTGACAGGCCACATGTTGTCAGCTCTTCTCACGGGGACCTCCTGCCAGCTCCATCATGCCCGTTGGACTGCACATCTTCTCCCATCATGGACCACTCGTCGGTCCGGTCCTGTCTGTAGGAATGGGCATCTTCTCAGGTGTGTCAGCCACTTCATGGACGGCAGTGGAGGTAGGTGTGCTTTTGATGGCTCTCGTCTGCAGCCTCTTTCATACATTTATTCTCCTCGACAAGGTATTCCGTGTGCAACTCAGGATCGCTGTGGGAGACGAGTCTCCTTCCATTTGTGTTGGTGGCAGCTTGCCACACAGTGACGTGCGACTCTCCTCATCCCTGTAATTGGCTGATATGCAATGCAGTCTTAATGCAGTGTTGGGGGCACTCCCTGAGTAGTCTTGGCCCCCACGGGGCGGCGCTAGTGCAGTTAGGGTGTAGATGCTGTCCTTCCTTCTTTCGGGCCACACAGGCCCCTCCTCTAGGATTTCCTCTGTGCTTCACTCTGTAGATGGCGGTAAGCTCCCTTCCGCCTCCTCTTTGTTCGAAGGCGCAGTGCTTGCGCCTCAATGCTACACCATTGCGGCGCTGGATCCTGCCCAGGTTCATGAGTGCTTGGCAACTCTGTGTGCCATTCTCACTGACAGGCCAACGGTGGCCATGCAGTGATGGTCAGCCAGCTGGTGATACTCCTTTCATGCAGTGGTGGCGTCCTACCACCAGGGGGCATTAATGCTATTCTCATCATTTCAAGACAAAGTCAGTAATTTTTCTCTTCACTGCCAAGGCAGCTTTGGGCTCAGGAGTTCTTTGTGGTGGTTAACAGTCTCACCCCTCTAAACGACAGGCAGCCACTAGGGGGCATGTGGCACTTCCTTGGTCAACAATCTCTTGCTGGGGTGGCAGAGCAGCAGTGGCCTGTTGCCACTATTGGGGCTCCTCAGTTCATGCAAGGGGACATGGTGGCACCTCAGGTTTGTGTATAATTTTGCTGTTGCTAGGCATGCTGCTCAGTTGGCTACATTCTGGGTTGGGGCAGCTTTGCGTTTTATTGGGGCTCTTTGCTGCTGCAGTTACTTGGGTGAAGGACTCTGCAGGACAGGCTGGTGCTGGCATCCCCAGGTCATGTCTTCAGTCTTCCATGCAGTGTGCCGGCCGGGGTTTGTTGTGGCGAGTGGCCACCAGGTGGTGCTGCAGTGCCCTTGGCTCCCCTCTTAGCTCTTCATCGCTGATCCTGCCACTACTGGCAGTGCGAGCACAACGTGGCCTTCTGCACACTCTCTGTGGCTCACAGTGCTATGGTTCAAGTTGCGGGGTTACTGCATGCTTCATTAGTCATGCCGGCCACAGCAGTTTCTTATTTTTTTTTATTTTTTTTTAAGTCCTAGCCCAGTCGGGGGCTGCTCTCATGCCGGTCACTTCTGCCGGGTGCGGTGCTTTCAGCCACCACTAGGTCGCGTTACAGTTACTCTTCCCCGGCCGTGCCTCTCAATTACCTGCAAGCTGTGCAGGGTTTAGAGATGCAGGTACGGGGCTCTGTAGTTTCTTTACGGGTGCTTGTGCCTTTATTTTGAAAGTTCTGCTCTTCGGGCCGTCTTATTTTCAATGCACAGCGTGGTGCACTTCAGACAGGTGGGTGGCGCTGTCGGTGCGGGAACACACGTGTTACGTCTCAGCAGGCGGCCGCCAGGGGTGCAAGGTATGCTCCACCTACACTTGCGGTCTTGTCCTCCTTTTAAGGGGCTAACATGCCTTCTCCTCCCCTGGGGCAGTCTTCTATGCAGCAGCGGGCTGCATAGGGATTTTCAGTACAGACTGGGGCTGGCTATTCTGGTGCAGCATGGAGGCTTTCCTCACTACATTAATCCTGGTCAGAGCCGCCGTGCACGATGTGCCCAAGTAAATGTCGCTACACTTTCACTGCAGGGGCTACGGGATCCTTTCCAGTGCTGCGGGCCATGTCTGTCACTTGGGCGCTGCAGAGACCGGCATATACCGTTGAGTGCAGGGGACTTTCCAGGTCATCAAGATGCAGTGAAGCTTGTCTTTCAACAAAGTCAGGCACGGTCGGGCCTCCACGTCTGAGTAATTCATTATAGGGCACTTCCACTTCAAGTATGGGCCACGATAGCCACTCTGGTGCTGCAGGCATAGTAGGGGCTCTCTCCCTCACCGGACCAAGGCAAACAGGCAGATGCAGTTGCCACAACTGGTTCAGAAAACCGTTTTGGAGACTACGACATGTGGGAGTTGCCACGGTACACTAGGCACAGTTCGCCTAATCGGGGGTGCTCCTTCCCCTCTTTTCTGCAGGACAGACCGTGGCATGCGGATGGCAGCAGTTTCAGAGTGGTATCAGCAGGGAGGCATCAGGGGTGTGCTCTTTCTATGCTGTGGCTTCCCCAACTCCTGTCGGGGCTGATGGCAGCCAGCTCATGCAGCTTACGGGTGCCTCACTGGCAGGGGCTTAATATGATGTGGGCCCCGTCACCCTCTTACATGCCAGGGCACCTCGGACATCAGCTCCCTGTCGGCCACGCAGCCCCTTCTGTATTATGTTGCCCGATGCAGCATTCAGTCTCTTCGGGCAGGTGGCAGACGGAACAGCGAGGTGTAGGAGAGGAACGGTCTCGTCTCTCCCTCTTCTTCCACTGCAAGGAGATAGTTCCCCCTTTTCTAGGGGTGATGTGAATGCTGCTGATGGAGCAAGGTAAACGAGAAAATGTTGAACTCCCTAATATTAACGTTAATAATTACTGTTATTGTTCGTTTTAACGACTAATCAACATTTTATGTTTTCTTATAAACATTCTTGGTAACTTGCAGTACACGTCCAAAACTAATCTACTTACAATTGTAAAAGTGAAATAATAATAACATAATGGTTCGCGTACTAATTAGAATAATATTGCATGATATGTGCTACGTAGTAAATTGTATTATGCCAAAAGAAAGTGGATGGTAAGTAAACATAGCTTTACATGTCGCTTTTGCTAGATAACACCTAACTGGGGTACGTAGAATGAAGGGTGGGAAACGAAAAGGCTTATTTTCTTTATTCTTAACTATTATTGTGTTTGTTTTCATGATAGTTCGTTCAAGCCTGCTAGGCCGTGCTGTAAAAATGGCTGCCGAGGCAAATGAGCTTAGTGCGCAAGTGCAAAATGGCTTCCAAGCGGAAGAAAAGCTGCAGAAGTATACCACGTGATTGCTTCTAGAGCCCAGAATGAAAGAGGGATCAAGGTCGACATGACCTAACATCAAAACGTGTGCCAAGAGGGACTCAGCGAGAATGTGTGAGAACCAGAAATGCAGCTGTGAATTAACAATGAACTGTTTAAAATAAAGCTACAAAAGAAGATACATGAGAGAAGCTGTCAATCGGATTGGTAATGTCCTAAGACCGTGCGAAAGGACAAAATTATAAACATTTTTCGGAACTGGTTTGAGCAAGGAGGGCAATGAGGAGATGCTCGACACCCCTCCAATGGACCAATTAGCGTGAATCTCGCCCCCAAAGATTGAAACATTCCTGTTTAGTAAGCTAGTAATAGGGTATAAGAGGACCTACTCTTAAGTAGGAAGCGCGCTATTCATACATAATTTTTGTGCACAGGACGCTGATGCTGGAGAGCTGCTGCTATTTTTCCATAGGCCATTATTCTTAATAATTAATCTTTTTGCTTTAAAATCTGACTGGGAAGGGACGAGAACGTTGCGGGAAACCTATATAGGTGGCCCGTCGAGAAGATCTGTTTTAGCGGGACAGTCAGTCAGTTTTGGGAGTTCTATGCTGATGATCTGCAATTAACTGCTGTGACGAACTTTATTTTTCATCAAAAAGGGTATGCATTGCATTCTTTAAGCTTATTCCTTATAATAATATTAAATGTATATGACTGATTAATAAAATTGAATTTTATTCATGCCTTTTAAAATTAGATAAACATTATTATAATTAAATCTACGAGTCTGTGGTTCTTTAGCTCAATATTAAATGCAAATGTTTTAATAGGTTTAAAGTGATTGAGCTGGTCTTAATCACTATCAACTTATTCTCACTAGTTGGTCCATCGACCAAAGAGCGGAATACCTTGATGTCTTAGAAACCGACAGGATTAAAACTACTTATGTATGCTGTTTGAGAAATTATCTTGTCGACTTTAAAAAGGTATCCCGTTTTCTTCCAGCAGTCATTAATTTCTTCTCCTAGGTGAGGGTGGATGGGATCCAGGGAATATTTGAGTGAGTGAACGTTTTATGCGGTGTTATGGGCCCCACCGTCATAATGGTATAATTGTTAAAAGAGTGTTTTTCAAACTGGATGTCACGTCCAAAGGAAAAGAAATTATATTAGTCGCGAAAGGACAAAATTATAAACATTTTTCGGAACTGGTTTGAGCAAGGAGGGCAATGAGGAAATGCTCGACACCCCTCCAATGGACCAATTAGCGTGAATCTCGCCCCAAAGATTGAAACATTCCTGTTTAGTAAACTAGTAATAGGGTATAAGAGGACCTACTCTTAAGTAGGAAGCGCGCTATTCATACATAATTTTTGTGCACAGGACGCTGATGCTGGAGAGCTGCTGCTATTTTTCCATAGGCCATTATTCTTAATAATTAATCTTTTTGCTTTAAAATCTGACTGGGAAGGGACGAGAACGTTGCGGGAAACCTATATAGGTGGCCCGTCGAGAAGATCTGTTTTAGCGGGACAGTCAGTCAGTTTTGGGAGTTCTATGCTGATGGTCTGCAATTAACTGCTGTGACGAACTTTATTTTTCATCAAAAAGGGTATGCATTGCATTCTTTAAGCTTATTCCTTATAATAATATTAAATGTATATGACTGATTAATAAAATTGAATTTTATTCATGCCTTTTAAAATTAGATAAACATTATTATAATTAAATCTACGAGTCTGTGGTTCTTTAGCTCAATATTAAATGCAAATGTTTTAATAGGTTTAAAGTGATTGAGCTGGTTTTAATCACTATCAACTTATTCTCACTAGTTGGTCCATCGACCAAAGAGCGGAATACCTTGATGTCTTAGAAACCGACAGGATTAAAACTACTTATGTATGCTGTTTGAGAAATTATCTTGTCGACTTTAAAAAGGTATCCCGTTTTCTTCCAGCAGTCATTAATTTCTTCTCCTAGGTGAGGGTGGATGGGATCCAGGGAATATTTGAGTGAGTGAACGTTTTATGCGGTGTTATGGGCCCCACCGTCATAATGGTATAATTGTTAAAAGAGTGTTTTTCAAACTGGATGTCACGTCCAAAGGAAAATAAATTATATTAGTCGCGCTGGATCACTGCCCAGTCGGGCTACAGCGGCAACGTGGAAGCTTTTCTCATCCAGAACTGCAGTTGAGGCGGCACAGGACGCGGGGTCAGACCCGCTCGTCGCCATTGTGAAGTCGTGGGCTCTAGGCCCACATACTTTGCAAATAAGTGTGACACAGAGACAGTATTATGCTACTCAAAACTGGCCACGAGCACACTTGCACACGGGCCGTTTTATTGGCAGGGTCACCTGACCAGTGACGCCTGTGTTGGATGGGTGTGGGGTGGGTGTATGAGCCAGCCCTCGTGGGAGAGGCTGGTAAAACACTAGACTGTGTCCAGCAGGACACAACAAACGGGACAACAAATAAACAAAGCGAGCTAGTTCAATAACAACATTCACGGTATGGAATGGGAAACAAACGAAGCTCGCTTTGCCTGGCTGCCTAACTATATTTCATATAAAGGTTACTGGGGTTTGAGCACAACTGATCACGTGTCAATTAAAGGGCTTGAATTTTCAGTTGAAATCCCCTAATCCGGTATCTAGTTCAAAATAATAATTATAGTTGGGTCAAGATGCTGGGTAAAGAAAGACTATGACGTGTGAGGAGGACGCTGAGGTCTCCATATTTAATTTCACGTTGTCACCGTTTCTTGGGTCAAGATGCGTTTTGCTATTTTTTTGGTTCTGAAGAATTCACCTGATCCTCAGCAGGAAGCTGAAAATGCACCATTTGCAAAAACCTCCTTAAGTCAGGTCGTGCAGGAAGCCACTCAAAGTGTCTCTTCTCTCGTGTACGCAGAAGGTGTGTTCTCTATGCGTGTAGCTGGTGATTGTGGGTCACAAAGTGCTGGCGCAGCAAACCTTCAAAAATGTGAAAATCCCATTGCGGCCCTTCGTGCTCTAGAAGAAACGGTGACAACGTGAAATTAAATATGGAGACCTCAGCGTCCTCCTCACACGTCATCGTCTTTCTTTACCCAGTATTATCCAGCCTCAGGCCCCGGGTGCTGCCCTATAGCATCTGTGTGTACACCAACAGGGTCTGGTTTACAGATTTACTATCTGCACGGTGTTTGTCTGGACTCTACATGTATAGTGAATATTTATGTTCTATCGACAGGTGCAGCCCATGGAGACATACACAAAGGCCAGGACAATGCGACGGGCAGGATTCATCGATGTGGCCATTATTCGAATATCCTCTTGGTAACAGGTGATATTATGGAGGGAGACTGCACTGGACGGACAGCTGCCCGAGGGATGTGGACAGCTTTCCTCCGCCTCTCATGCGTGCACCTGCTTCAAAGCGCAAATTAGCGCTTGGTCACATTTCCTGCATCAGGAGGTTGGAGGGAGGAAACCAAGAATGGCTGGATGGGCACGGTGCCTACTACACCTGCCCAGCTGCACTACCCCGCCATGCCCGAGGCTCCCACCTGGCCTGTGAATGCGGGAGAAGGGAATAAAGATGCGCATTCTTCCCTCCAGGGCCCGACGCTCGCCTCCGCACGGCAGCCATGAACCAGCTATCTCCTGATCGTCCTGCCCTCCCATTGGCCCTCTCTCTGAAGGTACAGTGGTGACAGGGCTAGCCCGCCTCTATGAGCGGTTATTGTCTCAAATTAAGAACTGGCAGAAATGCTCCGTTAAAGACGAGACTTCCTCTGTGCTTCTTCTACCTGAGGACAAACGATTACGAAATTATGCACACAAAAATAAAACAAGAAGGATGTGAAGCTGGCATTCACTGCCAGAGGAAAATAAAACTACACCATTGACAGATTCGACCAAACAAGGGGAACGTGTGATAACTGTTCACACATATCGGTGATATAGTTGCCTTTGTAATGCTATCCATAGCAGCCAGGAATGTCGCTCTTGGCTACGATTATCCCGTGCGTCGGCCAATTTACCAGCTCGGAGTGGACTCCTTGTCTGGCCCCAGTGCTTCGACAGCCAGACCTGATTAATGGAGCGTACGTTTCCTTACCGCGTTAGGCCCTCTAACGTACCTTGGTGACGATTCATCAACATAATCTGTTTTCTTTATTGAATGATTTGCTACGGTCGGTTCCAAGGTCTCCAGCAGGACACGCCCAAACAGTGGTCTGGGGGAAACCTTGTAAGCGGGAGCTTAAGAGACTTCTCCCATCACTCATTGTGTCATGAACAAGGGACGCGGAGGGCAGAGCACGTTTCATTTTCTCAAGAAAAGATGTGAGTGGAGCCCTTGTAACAATGTTCTTTACAGTGACCTTGCACAAAGTGAATAGAAGTTTGGAGGGTTGTGATGAATAGTAGTCTGATGGAAGAAATTGTGAGAAGCAGGGTTTACCAAATTCACGTCGACACGTTATTATTTTCCTTTCACCATGGTGCACAAACCTCACTTCGTCCAATTCTTTCTTTCAATTTGTTTGTGATTGGAAAAAATGGCAAGCTGTACTTGGAAAACCTTGCTGACCGAGCAGGTCACCTGAATTCCTATGATTTAAGTGAGACTGGGAATTCGCAAGTGCCCATATCTCCACTGGCAATCTAAGCAAGAGATGTGCCTAAGCTTAAGGTTTCTCTCTCTGATAGAGATTAATTGTAAAGCATTCAGAATTCCAGCAACTCATGGAAGGATTTAAGGTGAGGATTATTTCTTTTCTAAACAGATCTGTGACTTGCTGTGTCAATTGTGGGCTTGGCTAGCTGCTAGGGGATTACGGTGAGCTGAGATCAGAGGCACATAGCCCCATAGTGAAGCTAGGAGAATTCCAAAAAGGCCTGTGCCAGTTGAGGGCTGGTGGCCTCTTTGGATCACTTGAGAGTTAGGAAGGCTCATACAGACCATGACACGTTCTATAACATCTCCCTCAAACATTGAAATATTTTAACATTTAAATTTTATTGGTTTTGGGCCAATTTATGTCCTTTGTGTACAAATGTGAAACTAAATGCAAAGAGCAAAGTTAGAAAATAACAATCAATCCTAAAAATAAAATAAAGATGGTAGTGTGTGTTGATCAACTTGCTTCTTTTGGATTGTGGGGAACAAAGTATGGTCATTTCTTCTTTGCAGGGCCAGACTGGCTAGCAGGCATTGGGGGTTTTCCCGGGAGGCTGAATGGGTGGGGGCTGGTTTTGCAGCTGTGGGGGGCGTTTTTTTGTTACGGGAGGCCGGTTTTGCAGCAGTGCTGTAATATCGGCCCCTCAGTAACAAAAGCAGCTGTGTTTCACGCCTGCACCTGCCCCCCGCTCCTCGTCCTGGGGGGGTGGGGGGTTGGGGTGGTCCTATAATATTGCCAGGGCTGCTTTGGGTTCCCAGTTCGGCCCTGCTTCTTTAGTCTTCCTACCTATACCAGTTGCCGATTTTTCTCGTTCAAGCTGCCTTGGAGAAGAGAGGGGGACCAATTCACAAAGGCATTTGAAGTATGTAAAGCAGTACTTCTGTTGTGCTCTTTTCCGTACTCTTACATGCCTTTGTGAATTGACCCAAAAACTTTTAAAAGGGGAATGCATGGAAATATACAGAGACTAGTCATATAAAATTAGTGCAAATAGGAAGGGCTGTGCCTTCTTTGTAGTTTTATTAATAGGGAGTTGGGCAATTTCTGGCAAAGGCATATAGGAAATAGGAATACTTCTGCAGTACTGCTTCCTGTTCTCATAATTGCTTTTGTGAATCGGACCCTTTGTTTCGCAGAACAGCTAGGCCTTCTCTGGGGCCCGTTCATAAAAGCTTTTATGAATATGGGAAGTAGTACTACAGGAGAACTCATTGAGGCACTCCACTGGTTATACTGCAGACCTTGGACAGGAGTGGTACAATTTTTTTTTTAACCATTTAAGTGCAGTCTCCGGCCAACGGCCAACACCTGCATTTCCTCCCCAGTGCATCTGCCAGTCATTGGCTGACACTGGGAAGGGCTTCAAAGGACGTTTACTTTTTTCATTTTAGAGTTCAGAGTGCTGGGGATGACGTTCTCCAACATCCCGTCTTTTTTTTTTTTTGTGAAATGACGATAATTTTACTGAAAGTGAAGGTGCAATGAGCTGATTGGCTAATTCCGCCTTCACTGCATCAGTGCTTGGGGGTATATCTCAGCCCTCGAGCCCCAATTTTCATGTGTGAGGTACCGTTAGAAAGGGGAGAATCTCCCCTTTTCAATGATATCTCTCTCTAGTGGATCCCTATTTGGGGATCACCATAGGAGGGTAAAATCAAACAGGGATCCACCTACTAGACACCAGGGATTACTTCCAGAGAGGGAAACGGACCCCCTGGCCATGGCCTCCCCTCAGAAACTATAGTCTTCTGTCCCCTAGGGCAAATAGGAGGTTATTACCTCCTATCTGCTGCCCTGGGGTGACAGAAACCCCACTAGACACCAGAGATGCGTTTTTGATAATGAGCCACGGGGCAAGCCCGCACTTCAACAAATGGGACGGATGGGTGGTTTTTACTTCCAACCTGCCCCCACCCCCGGGGAAAAAAGCCCACTAGACACCAAGGAAGTGTTTTTAAAAATGAAAAAAGGTGAGGTCAGCTTGCTCAGACATTGGCCCGAGCCCCACCCCCAACAAACACCCCAGCACTCTTTCTGCCCTTCCTGAATGGCAGATAGGAGGTTTTTTACCTCCAATCTGCCCCACAGAGGGCCAGAAAGCCCTCTAGACACCAGGGACTTTTTCCATATAAAAAGGGGCGGAGGTAGCCCACTCAGGCATCAGGCTAAGCCCCCATCCCCAGCACCCGAACAGTCTTTCTGCTCCCACTGGGGGCAGATATGAGGTTTTTACCTCCAGTCTGCTCCCCTGGGCAGAAAGCCTTCTAGCCTCCAGGGAGTTATTTAGTAAATATAAAAAGGAGTAGGAGGCCCTCCCAGACATCAGACTGAACCCCCACCCCATCAAATACCCAAGCAGTCTTTCCACCCCTTGGGGGTCAGCTAGGAAGTGTTTACCGCCAATGTGTCATCGGGGGGGCATAAAGCCCACTAGACACCAAGGAAATGTATGTCCCAAGGGGTGGTGGAGGCCCCCATGTTGATGGACTAGCGCTTCCTGCTCCTCCCGATCACAGCAGACTTTATGCCCCCATCCCCAAGGGCAGTTGGGATGTCATTTCCCTCAATTTGATCCTTGGGGGTGGATTGGGGTTATTTACCCCAAATCTTCCCCCAGAGGACAGAAAGGATAATATTCACCAGGGGAAAATTAGGCCCAATAAAAATAAGGCGGGTAGGGCAGGTCACCCAGGCGTTGCACCATGCCGTCAGCCCAGAAAGGATGCATCAGTATTTATTCTAAATCTGCCCCTGGGAGACAGAAAGGCCACTAGACACCAAGGATTTCAACATGGCAACAAAAGAAACACAAAGATGGATGAAATGTACCCTGGCTCTCTCACCACAGAAGGGACAGATAGGAGGTTTTTCCTAATTGGGGAAGTTGTCCCTAATCTGCGTCCTGAGGGGCTCAAAGTCAACTGGACAACAGGAATTTCACATTTGGGCAAAGCAAAGGCTCAGGGCATCCAACCCTGGATTAGGATATACCCCCATTCGATGCAGGGCAAACAAGTCTTTTATGCTCCCACCCCCAGGACAGAGATGGGGTTTGCCCCAGTTTGCCCTATGAGGCAGCAGAAAGCTTACTAAATGCCAGGAATATATTACAAAACAAATAATGGGGTGGGGTCAGGCTCGTCCTGACATCAAGGTCCACCCACATTCCTAAAGCCTCAACGGTGTCACTGCTACCCTGGGGACTAAAGCATCCCCATCTCTAAGGGAAGAGAGAGGACATTTTGAATTTGTGGGCATTGTTTTGACATATGAGCCACAGAGAGCAGCAAAATCCCAATATTGTCCCACTTTCCATGCTGAGTGACTGAATTTATTAGAAACCTACCAAACCCAGACATTTCTGAAAACTAGACACCTAGGGGAGTCTAAGGGGGTTTCCTTGTGTGGATCTCACTAAGATTTCTTACCCACAGTGCCCTGCAAACCACAAACTTTGCCTAAAATTACGCATTTTCCTTGCAATTTTGTGACTTAAACGTCTGGAATTGGCAGGGATCCACAAAATGCTTACCATATAGCATTTCCCTTTTTTGCTCAATGAAAATGATGACCCACTTGTGTGGCAAAGGAACTCCTATTGACCATGGCTTGATCCATTGCTGTCACAGGCACTAGGCTCAGCGATGGAAGTGAGGTACCATTTTTATTTAGAGACTTGGGGGAACGCTGGGTGGTAGGAAATTTGTGGATTCCCCAGATTCCAGAACTTTCCATCAGAGAAATGTGAGGAAAATGTGTGTTTTTAGCCAAAGTGTAAGGTTAGCAAGGGCTTCTGGGTAAGAAAACCTCAAGAGAAGCACACAAGTAATGCAACCCTGGGCTCCTCTGGGTGTCTAGTTTTCAGAAATGTGTGGGTTTGGTAGGTTTTCCGAGGTGCCAGCTGAGCTAGAGCCCAATATCCGTAGCTACCCAAATTGCCAAAAAAGGGACTGTTTGGGCCATTTCTTGTTGCAGGTGTTAGGCCCAACCACAAAAGTGAGGTACCAGTTTTATTTTGAGATGTTCAACCTAGCCCTTTTTCAGGGTTATCCCCAAACATTTAACCTTCCTCCTCACATTTTTATTGATCTGATTTTGTAGGGTTTAGGACAATGGGCACTTTACCACTGCTAACCAGTGCTAAAGTGCATATGCTCTTTGTCTAAATTGTATTGGTTATGGCTTTATACATGACTGGCATATTTGATTCACTAGCAAGTCCCTAGTAAAGTGCACGAGGTGTGCCCTGGGCCTGTAAATCAAATGCTAGTAGTGGGCCCACAGCACTGATTGTGTCACCCACTTGTGTAGCCCTGCAAACATGTCTCAGACCTGTCACTTCAGTATCTGTGATTGCAGTTTTAAACTGCCC
This sequence comes from Calotriton arnoldi, assembly GCA_963921515.1. Taxonomy (NCBI): domain Eukaryota; kingdom Metazoa; phylum Chordata; class Amphibia; order Caudata; family Salamandridae; genus Calotriton; species Calotriton arnoldi. The sequence continues at coordinate 262,419 of CAWUFW010017091.1, forward strand.
TTTCGACCTGATAAGTGAACCCACTTGCCAGGCCCAATCTTTCCCTTTTACTATATGTAAGTCACCCCTAAGGTAGGCCCAAGACAGCCCCATGGGCAGGGTGCAGTGTATTTAAAAGGTACACAAAACTGGTGTGTTTTACATGTCCTAATAGTGAAATACTGCTAATTTAGTTTTTCACTGTTACAAGGCCTATCTCTCCCATAGGGTAACATGGGGATTGCCTTGAAATATCTTCTAAGTGTAATTTCCTATTGGGAGCAGATAGAGATTTAGAGGGTCTCTGACTTCACAATTTAAAATACATCTTTTGGTGAAGTGGGTTTCTGAATTGTAAGTTTGAAAATGCCACTTTTAGAAAGTAGGCATTTTCTTGCTTAACCATTCTGTGCCTCTGCCTGTCTGTAGATTACACGTCTGTTTTTGACTGACAGTTGGGCTCTTGTGCATTCACTTGGAAATGTAACTTGGTGATCTTAAGGAAAAAATCCACACATCCACTCCAGGTGGCTCTTTTATTGATGCATTGCTGCAAAAGATCGACGTATCGCCGCTGCTTACCACGAAGCGTGGTTCCTGCTTGACGCATTGACCACGGCTTTTACCGCAGGCCCCAGCTCGCCGTCCCAGCACATCAGAAGAATTGAGCCCTGTGTCGCTGACGTCCGTGACACCCACTCTGACTCTGACGCAGTGCTTGCTTTGCGGCTGAGGAATCGACGCAGCGCTTGCCGCTGTCGCATCGACGCAGTGCGTCTGTATTTTTGATGCATCTTGCCTAGGCACCCATTCTTCATCGACACAGCACCGCAGTAAGGAACCGAGGCTACGCGTCTGGAAACCAACACATCACCTCCCCTTCCTAGCAGTAAGGAACCTACGCAGCACCCCCACTGCCTAGCAGTAAGGAACCAACACATCACCTCCATTGCCAGTAAGGAACCGATGCATCACCTCCCCTGTGTAGTATGGAACCAACGCATTGCTTTGCTTTCCAGTGCCTTACCTTCCCTGCGCCTTGCCTCGTCTTTTATTTTTGACGCATCTAAGGTACTTTGTGCTTAAACAAATACACCCATTGATTTCTATGGACTCAACTTGCTTAATCTTTTAAAAGTGATATTTTGACTTGTGTATGTTGGAGTTTTGTTGTTTTGGTCTTGTTTTATTCAGATGAATATTGGCTATTTTTCTAAACTGGTGGGGACTCCTTTTGTAATGTTTTCACTGTGTTACTGTGTGTGTGTGTACAAATACTTTACACATTGCCTCTGAGATAAGCCTGACTGCTCCTGCCAAGCTGCCAAGGGGGCGAGCAGGGGTTATCTTAGCTGTGTAACTATCTTACCCTGACTAGAGTGAGGATCCCTATTTGGACAGGGTGCAAACCACTGTCAACTAGAGACCCCATTTTTAACAGGAGAAATGCTGTGTGGTTGGAAATTTATGGCTCCCCACAAATACCAGAACGTTCCATCACAGAAATGTGAGGAAAATGTTTGTTTTAGCTAAAGTTTGAGGTTTGCAAGGCCTTGTGAGAGCCATGCATGTCACACCATCCTGGACTCCACCTGGTGCCTAGTTTTCAGATATTTGCAGGTTTTGTGGGTTTCCCTAGGTACCGGATGAACTAGGGCTCAAATCCACAGCTACACAAATTGTAAAAAAGAAATGGTTTTGAGTGGAAAAATTTGACCTGTCCATACTGCATTTTGTACTGTAACACGCACTAGGTTCACCTACACGAGTGAGGCACCATTTTTAATGAGAGATGTGGTGGAATGCTGGGTGGTAGAAAATTCGTAGCTCGCAGCAGTTGCCAGGACTTTTACTCATATAAATATGAGGAAAATATATTTATTTATCCAAAATGTGTGGTTTGCAAGGGCTTCTGGGTAAGAAAACCTCATGTACTCCCTGGATGTCTAGTTTTCAGAAATGCGTGCGTTTGGTAGCTTCCCCCTGGGTGCCAGCTGAGCTAGATCTTAAAATCCACAGCTACCCACATTGCAAATTGAGGGGAAAAATGTGACCTGTCCATGTTGCATTTTAGGCCATTTCCTGTCGTGGGCACTAGGTCCACCCACACAAGTGAGGAGGCAGTTTTATTGGGAGATGTAGGAGAATGCAGGGTGGCAGGAAATTTGTTGCTCCTCTCAGAAATGTGTGTTTTTAGCCAAAGTTTAATATTTGCAAAGGCTCTTGGGTAAGAAATTAGTTAGAATGACAAAAGTTACACCACCGTGGACACCCTCCGGTATCTGGTTTTCAGAAATGTCTGGGCATGGTTGGTTTCCCTGGGTGGCGGTGGAGATGGGCCCCAAAAACTGCAGCTACCCATTTTGTAAAAAAAAAAAAGTATGGATTTTACTGGGTGAATTATGATGGTTCCAGGTCACGTTTTTGGGTGTTTTGTATTGCAGGCGCTAGGCCCAGCCAAACAAGTTGGGTACTGTTCTTATTGGGAGACATGTGGGAACACAAAATACTAGAACATTTGTTATTACCAATTGGATTTCTCTGCCTTCGTGACTTCCAGATGTAAGCCGGTGTGAATTAAAGAATTTTTACAAAATGCCCTCTGAATCACATGATAGTATGGGTAAGCATAAATTCAGAGGTGTACAAATAACCACTGTTTCTTAACTCAGCATCTTGTGTACATCTCAGAAATACATGGGTTTCCTCAAACCCATTTTTCATTCTTTATAATTTACCATATAAATTGTTGTATAGTCAGTACGGAATGAAAAATCATTATAAGGTTCAGCTCAGTTGTTGGCTCCGGGTATCACAAGTTTTTGAAGACCCTACAAACCTCATATATCACTGCGACCAGAAGGGCGTGACATACATAAAGGTATATTGCTTTTGTAAATCAGCCATTATTACAAGAAGTTACAGATGAAAATGTTGTCACAAATTGCTGTTTTTCCTACTCATTTTTTTCAGTTGAACAGTTATTTTCTTTAAGAAAACTTTGAGGTATATGTTGTGACCTGATGTTGCTATAATGCATCCTCTCCATAGTCTCTCAGCTCCCTGCTGCTCAGCTAGTGTGCGTGTGATATAATGGAATGTTGATGAGTGCCTGTGTCTGTAAGAGTGTCAGTTAGAAAGTGTGGGCTGAGCTTTGAGGATGCTGCTCCTGGTGGGGAATTTATATATAACCTGTAACCTAAGAGACATCTTCTTCAATAATCTACATCTTGTAACATACATGGACTGGCTATCTTAATTACAATAGTACCTACCAATCTGACCCGTTGCTGAATTCAGAATTTTCTCTATTTTTCAAAAATGGATAGCGTTGGAGGATCACCTGTGAGGGCAGAGATTACATGACTCAGCCTTTGCTCCGCAGAAATGACAGGAACAGTCTGAGCCTTGCCCAAGCCTTCCATACTAAAATGCTCTCAGGTGCATCAACCCAAAGTGGTATCTCATTAATGCAAACCAAGGTTGCTGAAGAGAATGTGGGACTCTCTGCTGCTCATAGACGCATAGGGAACAACTTAATATGCAATTTTCTACTTACATCTTCAGTATCTTGCTTAATTGATAGGAGATTAGCCTGTTTATTTACTAGTTTGCAAAATAGTTTATCTGAAAATTCCTTCGACCAGAGGTCCCTAGTTACTTGTTCTTTTATGGCCCTTTCCAAATAAAATAAGCAACTGGAACCTTTATTTATCATTGTCCAAAGATAAAACTTCAGAGTATTCGGGTCCTCTCTTTTTATCTTATCATGATAGGAAATACATCTGACTTGAATAAGCTGTTTGCATCTGGTCAAAATAAATTCTAATTTTAATTGTGCTTAGAAAGACACAGAAAGGAGTCTGAATGCCTGGTGGCAACTCTTACAATCTATTGTCTCAAGCCAGTCACCCAGTTTATCTTTAAATACCATCATACCATAAAGAATTGTTGGTTAGTTTACACTCCATCACTTTACACAATTGAGTTGTGTCAGAACAGGAAATGTTCTTTAGAAGGCAACAGAATATCGAGGTTAACAAGGTGGGCGCATTCCTAATGGATGTTTTGTGCATTTTTGTGCGCCCCCTCTCCTCAAACCATAGCAATTAGGGGAAAAGGCAGAGGTGAGTCAAAAAGAGCTTATGCCTTGTTCGGGCTCATCTAGCCAGGCATTCTGCCAGTAAGCCATGGCTGATAATGTTGAAGGCTGATGAATGGTTGAGTAAAACAATTGTGTGAGTATGGCCCCTATCTAAGACATAAAAGGTCTGTGACTGGTAATGGGTGACTAGGCATCTGTTTTTTAAGATGAGAACAACAATTACATGCTCAAGCAACTCCAGGATGTTTCCCAAAGTTAGTTATAGAAATATGATGATGAATGGTGCCAGAACTTGCAAGCCAAGATTGCTTACCTTAATATAGCAGATCGTGTGATGATTTCTTGAATTTTACAGTGATCTTTATGAAAGCTGTGGCTTGGACTGACTCCAAAAAAAGTGTGTATGTGGATCTTTGGCTTTGCATCTAGACTGTGGAGGTGGCTATCACCATTACTATGGTGGTGAGTTTGCACGCAGGGAGTTAGTTTTAGCGTATTCATTTTAACAATATTAGATCAAAGGTGTGGGGATCGGGGAAGATCAGATAGTCTTTTGCAGATTCTGAAGACTTTTCTGATGGAGTATTCTCCTCATTAGCTGCGAGTCAGTAAGTAAGCCTTTTTGATATTAATTTGATCAGTTTGCATCTCCTTCCTGGAAAAGCAACACTACAATACTAACACTGCAAATATAAATTCTAAATATCAGTGTAAGCAAATAATTGTTACTGCTTACCTGTCTGTAAAAATGATGGCTCTAATGAACACTGCAAAAAGAACAATTGATGGACAGAATGCTGAATAATGTCATACCTTCACCCCAGTACAGAGAACTAGGCCTAAATCCATCGTTTTTTTGCTCCCCAATGCCATTCCAGTTTAGACCCAGCCATATGCAAATCAGTCTTGACCGCCAGCCCGAACTACCAAGCCAGGTCCTCACAGGCCTGGAAACAAGCATCCTAGGACTGGTTTCGGGGTTTCACCCCATTTCAGCCAGGCTAGCTTGACTGCAGTGGCATGGACAGCATGAGACCCACGTCTGGGCATACCCTTCCCACTCAGGGGTGACAAATGCAAAACAAACAATTGATGGACAGAATGCTGAGCAATGTCATACATTCACCCCAGTACAGAGAACTGGGCCTAAATACATTGTTTTTTGCCCCCTATGTTATCCCAGTTTAGACCCAGCCATATGCAAATCAGTCTTGACACTGTTCCCCATGGGAACAGTCCAGCCTGAACTGCCAAGCCAAGTCCTCCCTGGACTGGAAACAAGCATCCTATTAACACTGAGCATGCCTGGATAATAACGCAGAATCATCAAAGACCAGAGGCAACTAAAGGAAACTAGGAGCATTCCAAGCGGAAGAAGAAATGGGTAAGGTGAAACGGATCACTGACAAAATATCGAAGGTCAAAAAATCGACCTACAAAAATATCGGAGCAAGAATATTGATGTCAACAATATCGATATCCTATCTACAACATTGTAAGTACAAAAATATCGAAAAAAATATCGATGTCAAAAATATCGTTATCAAAAATATCGTTTTTTTTGTTAAAAAAAATATGTAAAATTAACTAAATAATACTTATAAATAAAATAAACAGTTAAAAATATGTTATAATGTTTAAAATTAATAAGTAACATATATAATTTAATAAAACATTAATTAAACATATACATATAATATATAATATATATACTTACTTAATAATCAGTTTTAATAATTATTTTAATAAATTATAAATTATTAAAAAATATTATAAATTACAAATACATCTATACACATAAAACAATAACATAAATAAAAATTTAATAATTATGTATAACAAATTAAAAAAATAACATTTACTTTTAATATTTTTAAAATTAATTATATACTACATTAACTAAAATAATACAAAAAATATTAAATAGCGGAGGGAATAAAACTACTATTGCAACTCCCAAAAAACAACAGTAAGAAAAATGTTGGATAGCGTAGAGGTTAAAATTACTATTCCCACTCTAGAGAGTGCAACAGTAGAGAAAGTATTGGATAGCGTAGGGTTAAAAATTACTATTCCCACTCCAGGTAGTGCAACAGTAGGGAAAACGTTGGATAGCGAGGGGTAAAAATTAATATTCCCACTCCAGTGAGTGCAACCGTAGGGAAAGCGTTGGATAGCGTAAGGGTAAAAATGACTATTCCCACTCCAGTGAGTGCAACAGTAGGGAAAGTGTTGGATAGCGTAGGGGTAAAAATTACTATTCCCACTCCAGGGAGTGCAAAAGTAGGGAAAGCGTTGGATAGCGGGAGGGTAAAAATGAATATTCCCACTCCAGTGAGAGCAACAGTAGGGAAAGTGTTGGATAGCGTAGGGGTAGAAATTACTATTCCAACTCCAGAGAGTGCAACAGTAGGGAAAGTGTTGGATAGCGTAGAGGTAGAAATTACTATTCCCACTCCAGGGAGTGCAACAATAGGGAAAGCGTTGGATAGCGTAGGGGTAGAAATTACTATTCCCACTCCAGGGAGTGCAACAGTAGGGAAAGCGTTGGATAGCGTGAGGGTAAAAATTACTATTCCCACTCCAGTGAGTGCAACAGTAGGGAAAGTGTTGGATAGCGTAGGGGTAAAAATTACTATTCCAACTCCAGAGAGTGCAACAGTAGGGAAAGTGTTGGATAGCGTAGAAGTTACAAATAACATACTTATAAATAAAATAATTTTTTAAATAATTAATGAATTATTAAATAACTCTAAACTATTTACCAATACCAATAAATAATTATTAAAAACATAATTACTAATAGAAAATGTATTAACAATACATTAATAATAAATACCAATAAATAATAATTAATAAATATTAATTACTAAATAATAAATACTGAACAATAAAATATTTTTAATAACAAAAACATATAAATTATTAAAACTTAATTACCAATGAACTAATATTGAACATATTAAATGCTTTTTTATACCAATAATAATAATAATTAAACATTAATTATCAATTAATAATTACTTCTTAATATATTAATTAAATTTATCAATAAATAATATTTAATAATATTTAATTACCAATTAATGATAGAACAACAATAAATTAATTTTTAGACCCAAAAAATTCTAATTAAAAAAATTACCAATTAATAATTAATGTCCAATAAATTAATTATCAATACCCAAAAATAAATTTAATAATTACTTAATTAGATTTCAATTACTTCCAAAAGTATTCCCCTATAAACGCACAACACACTCCAATAATAAAATAATACACTTAACATAATGATCAATTAATCAATTAATAAAAATTAATAACCAATTAATAAAAAGAATTACCAATTATTAATTAATTAACAATAATATAATTATCAATACCAATCAATTAAAATAAATTATAACTTAATTACATTTAAATTACATAATGATCAATTAATCAATTAATAAAAATTAATAACCAATTAATAAAAATTAATTACTAATTATTAATTAATTAACAATAATATAATTATCAATACCAATTAATTAAAATAAATTATAACTTAATTACAATTAAATTACTTCCCACCCTATTCCCCTATAAACCCACAACCCGCTACAGAACTTAAAAGCAAAAATAATTAAAATTAATTTATAATTCCTAAAAATTAATAATTAATTTAGTAAAATTAAATTACTTCCCACCCTATTCCCCTATAAACCCACAACCCGCTACGGTACAAAAAAAAAAAAGTAACTTAAAAAAAACATTATTAACATATAAAAATTGTATACATATATTTTTAAACAAGTAGAACACTTAACAAAAACGCATATAACACATACATATTAAAAACATAACAAAATACATAATAATACAAATATCGATATTAGTAACATCGATATTAGTAACATCGATATATTTGATTTCGATATTACTAACTTCGATATTACTTACATCGATATAAAAAAATCGATATTACTTACCTTAGGGTCGATATTCTGTCCATCGATATTCTTAACATCGATATTCTGTCCCTTCGATATTGGGAGTTCGATATTAGTGTATGTCGATATTTTATTTTCGATATTTTGACTGCTCACCAGGTGAAACATCCTAAACTACTGAGTATGAAGTATGAAGACGAAAGGAAACCTAAGAAGGGAAATCATAAAAAAGATGCAGGAATGGAAAAGGCCAGGTGCGAACTGAAACATAATGTGGACAAGCAGCACCAGCCACTTAAGTCTAATTGTCTCTCACCCGAATGACCTGTAAGCGACCACCATTGACCTGGAAGTATACTATGTGCATGTGCAGCCCTCACTGTATCCCTCTGTGTGATCTCTCTTAGGTGCCTTCTTCCTGTTCTTCAAATTCTGCAGTGCCTGTTTGTACCACCTGTGTATAAGTTCACTCTCCTCATGTGTTTCTGGATGCTTTGCCTTGTCGAATGGAGTCTGCGAGAAAGAAAACATATAGTGCCAACAGATACAAATATACTCACTCTAGAGCTTACTGAGCTATTGCATATGTCTCCTGTACCTGATAATAAGGAAGGGAGCACTATACATTATTATTAAATGACAATACCATACTTGTATGTTGCATATATTAAACATAGGCACACACTCATAAAATTATATACTACTAATGCAACCAAAGCATAGCATTATATCATCTTTCCAAGATATGGCAACATGTGAAGATCATATGAGAAAAGATCAGGAGTCATTGGTCATATGTCCGAGATCATATCTCAGGTCTAATGCAATAAAAATAATATTGTATACGACACCCCATGATGATAGGGGGACAGTAGTGAGCATAATGAATTGTATATAGAAAATTTGGTTGTTATGTGTGCAGTGTGGAAAAAGGCAATGGTGCAAATTATGAATTCACTAGGCAGCAAGGTACAACAAGCATTTGCAATGTAATAGGTCTCGCATTTGCGAGACTTTCAGCTATTGGCATTGTAAATGGCAATGCTTTTTATTTATGTGTTTGGAAAATCTACACTGTTCTATATTAGGATTTTAACTTGTACACTGCAAGTAACAAAAGGATCTCTCTGACAAAAGCCCTGACCTATTTATATTATATGCACTTTGCAATCTGCATGTTAACGTCCTTTGCAGCAGGCACATTAACCCTCTGCACTACCTTAAGATGAGTCAAAACTTTCACTAGACAAAACTAAGAATCTCACTCCCGGAAGAACATTAATCACCAGTTATCTTGACATTTTGTTGTATGAAAATTGCTGAAGGCAAGAAACTAGGCAGCAGGTGCTTTTAAAACTATGCTTTACTTGCAAACACAGCACCCCCCCAAAGTCAGCACCTGGTGCATTGGTAACTGTTGCACCGCCCTACACCGGACCCCAGTTCCAAATAGTGGCAAACTGTGTGATCTCAGGCAAGTCGCATTCTCTTCCTGCCCATCAGTGACCATTGATGTAAACTGAGAAAATTAAGAAGGTTTGCACGAATTTTTTTGGGGGGACTTTTGCAAGCGCACATGTACAACACTAAAACACTCCCTAGCAGACCGCAATGCATTCGCACACCGTTCTCCAATCTTAAACTAGCACCTTCATGCTAAAAAGCAGTGTCTTTCACTCTGTTTACTTCACCACCTGGCAATGAGCCAGTGGCGGCTTGCATAGGGTGTGCTGCGGGGCGGTGGGCGGGGGAGGGGCATGGTGGGGGGGTAGTAAACTCGGACATACAACGGAATGGAGGAAAGTAATTATTACGTTCCTCCGTTCCGTCGTATGTCCGAGTTTACTACACCCCCACCCTGCCCCTCCCTCGCCCCACTGCCCCGCAGCACGCCCTATGCGAGCCGCCACTGCAATGAGCAGCAGCACAAACATAAGATCACATCTTTGGTCATAACAAACGGAAATGTACTCATGTCATGGGCATGTGTAAGTCCCTTTCCAAAGTGGCACTCGGGAGAGGACACCTCTAAAACTGTTGGGGATGGATGGGTAGAGGCTCCTCCACAAAGGTGCAGTAGAAGAGGCGAGGAATATTTTCACCGTGGAGAAAAATAAAATAAAGTGTTAATTCACAAAGCGATGGCATTTCCCTATTCCCATTTGTGCACAATGTTCAATTATGAATGCAGAAATCCCTTCACATGGACCAAATTTGACATTCACAAAACATTTCCAAGAGTACTCCTGAAACGTGCAGCTGTAGCAGGTTTCTAGGAGTTACGAATTCTTGCTATTTGTAAATCAGCACCCATGCAAGATCGTGAGCCTGAGAGTGCAGATTTGTATCATCTTTCAGAAACAGGGCTTTATTTCACTCAAATACTCAAATGCATGCTCTCTCACACAACACACACACACTTCTAGAAAATGAGGTCTTTTTGTCTCATGTATGCAGTCGGTCTCAAACACAACACATAAAAAACACACTTTCGCCATGTCACACACACGATCCTGCACAGCACCTGAGACTTTGTCATATATTACAGGCTCTAATGCTTGCTGTCTCACTTCAACATTGTTTCATGAAGCATACACATTCCCTCACTCACACTGCTGCTCCAAGAAACGACAGGTAGTCGTGTGCTAACAGACATTCTCGCAGACACACCAGTATAACAAAAGGTATTCTGATACTACAAAGCCTCGCCAGGGGTGGTAAAAGCTACATAAATGCAATTACAATACAATAAAGTACACACGCTTTTCTCTTCACATGACATTCACCCGATATTCTTCTCCACTACACACAGACCTTCAGACATATTTTCCCCTCTATGTGCTTATACAAAGACATCATGAGCTTCTGCAGTTACATACACAACCCTTACACACACATTCTGTCTCACTGGAAATGCACACGGTAGCACAGGCATTATCTTTAACATACATATTATGACGGACCATCCCACATGCTCACAGCCATTCTGAGTAACCCACTAACACTTTCTGTACCGCTGATGGACTTCTAGACACTCTGACTTCCTAACACACATACGCAGACGCGCCCTAGCAAACAACGAGAGAGAGAAAGAGAGAGGCGCACACAAACATGGACACTGGCTAGCTTCCTAGGCAAGAGATTTGTGGCTGGGAAGAGGGAGGGAAGGCCCTTCGGCATGATGCAAACCATTTGGAGCCGAGAGAGAATCCTGCCAATACAAGCTGTACTATTTAAACAAGTAAGGAAACAACGGTCCATCCAGCGAGCGCACGCACGCGCACACACATACACCCCTCCTCCAAAGGAAGTAAAGGTTTTTTTGTTCATGACACAAAGCTGGATGTCAGCGGTTAAAAGGTCGATATTTTCCCTTAACCCCCTTCTCAATGACTTAATCGTGTTCCGTTTGCGCAGAAAACTTCCCAAGAATATATTTATAACAAGCATTTGCAATGCAATAGGACTCGCATTTACGCGAGACCTATTGCATTGCATCACATACAACGGGAGGGGGGAAGCAAGGACAATGGGAGTGCGGTCGGTGGGAGGGGGGAGAAGGAAGCGAAAAGGCACGGACAAAGTAGTGCTCACTGTCTAAATAACACGTATTGTACTGTGTAACACTCGAAGTATAGGGGCCAGTAGCCATGGGAGGGTACAAATGACGGCATGGCCATAATAAGGAGGGACTAACAAGCCTCATAATCAATCAGACGGCAGCATTTACGAAAGACAGTGACACGAGTCAATTAAAAACATGGGCGGAGAGTGGGCGGAGCTTCCACAGAGCTTCCACTCCATACTCCATTACTGCATGCCTCGCAAAATGAGCAGCGCATGCGCGCTACCACTATAGGTCGACCTAAAAATGAATATAAATCCAGCATACAAAGAAAGGAAGAATGGAAAAAATAGCATCAGTGTGCCTTAAAGGAATGTTGAAGTAGTTGACTACATAGAACTGTCCAAGTTAGTTGTATGCAAGGTCACATGCAGTACAATTGAAGGCGGGACAACCAGGATAGATGCCATTGATGAATGCGTTGGAGATGATGGCGAAAGGACAGCTTGAACAGCGGAAGCTTGAACAGCAGAACCTGTGTAACTTTTGTGTGGAGATGAACAGACATAGTCCTTCCCAGTTGGATTAACTAGTCTCCAAAAATGTAATTCATGAATAATTTCAGCAAAAGATGTATTTACACCACAACTCCTTATTTGAACAGAAAGGATCCTATCTAAATAGCAGTTGAATACTTAGGTAAAATATACTTCTGTTGTAACCAGGGGACATCACAAACCTCTTTTTGATCTTTTTGATACAGCATGAATGTTATGTCTTGTGTTACAAGCTAGGGAGGTGAATAATATCTAAGATCTAAGGGGCCCATTACGATACCCGGCGTAAATAAATCCGCCAGGCATGGAAGCGGCAAAAATCCGCCCGCACACACCGTCTGAACACCGACCACGCCATTACGATTACACAAACCGAAAACCGCCATCGGCGGAAAAATCACACAAAATACCGCCCGCCATCGTCCGAGTCTGAGTCAAACCGCCCGCCACGGACGGAAACACGCACGTCAACACAAAACCGCCCGCCCACACGGCCGACACACCGCACGTGAAATTACGATCGCACCGCCATGAGCGCGGAAAAACCACAAATATACCGCCCGCCAGCGCAAACAACGCCGATGAGAATCGACACGGCAGAAGCCATGGCGCCAACGTACCTGCACAGAAACCATCCGCACACAAAACCAATAGCACACAACATGGCCAACAAGTTCACACAGCAAGGCACGCACAAATACACAAGCACAGTACACATCCCGAAAACACCCCCCGGACAAACAAAAAATACAAAGGCCAGAACCCCAGACACAACACACCTGAAAACAACAGACCATGAGGACACACCCACATAGGTGAGTACAAAAGCAGCACTCCCACAGACCACAACCCCTTGCTACATTGCAAACCAGAGAGGAGAGGAGAGGACACAGTGACACAGCAAGGACAGCAGCACACCACAGAAACGCACACATCACAACCACCACCACCACCACCACCACACCCCGGCACCACAAACCCCCTGCACATTACACAACACACACCGCACCAGCACCACAAACACCATGGCACCACAAAGGATGCCCAAGTTCACGCCCATGGAGCTGACGGTCATGGTCGACGAGATCATCAAGGTGTACCCACAAATCTATGGGAACATGGTCCAGCACACACCACTAGCCACCAGAAACAGAATGTGGAACCGGATCGTAGACCAGGTCAATGCAGTCGGGACCCTGCCCAGAAACAGAGTCGAGATAAACAAACGTTGGAATGACGTAAAGAGCCTGGTCAAGAAGAAGGAGGGCAAAACAGAGAGCTGGCTGCCGTCACTGGCGGAGGGAATCCCGCGCTCTTTAAGACCTTCAAAGCGTGGGAGGAGAAGGTGCGAGTCGTAATCCATCCGGAGATCCTCGCCGGATTAGCAGGGGAGTGGAGGCTGGTAAGTACAAACTAATGTATACCAGCACACCGCTATGTACTCACATGCGCAACTACCATGCCACAGCTCCCAGGGACAAACACCCCCATGTCCAGCACACAATACACAACACATCACACACACATGCAACAGACACTACCACACACAGCCCAAACCGAACAACTGTAAGATGCGTGGGGACATGTGTACACTAAGCCAGCCACGTAACCACCAACAGGTCCCCAAATATGCCAGAAGCGCCACAACGAGCACCCACCACACCCATGTGTCCGCCACAGCTGCACTAACCGACAAGTAACAGGTAAGTGGCAGGAACACAAAGTGCAGTGGGTGGGAGGGTGGACAGCCCAAGTACAACACACACCAGGCCCCAGTCCCACAGCACAGCAAGGAGGAGCATCCCCCACAGCCACGTGTCAGCCACCGCAGTGCACAACGACAGCCGAAAGGCAGACATCACGGTCCACAGCAATCGGTGTCAGTGGGTGTCCAGCCACCCCCACGACCCACAACACCCCCACCCCCACAGACCTGCAACATGGAGCACCCCCCGCTTAGAGCCATGTGGCATCCAGTACAGTGCACGCACGAACAACTTGCAGGTGGGAAACTGGACAGGGCTGGATTACTGGAGGCATGAGGACCATAACACGACCAACACATGGGACATGTCACGTAGCACACGAACACGCAGCACCGCCCACCGTCACGAACAAGTGAACAATGTGCACACGGACATGAACAACAGACTCACACCCCACATGACCCATCACAGACATAGCAACACCCAAGGAGCCACGTCTGCATGCACAAGCCACACTGAATATAGTCCCACACGGCAGCCACTGTGCAACTCATCACACACAACCGAAACACCATTGAAGTCCTGTCCATGTAGCCCCCACTGCCTGTCAACCCCACACCCCACAACTACGCCTATGTAAGACAAACAACACTAGACGCAACAGAGCGGAACAACATAAATGCACACGAACACCACTGAACCCATCAAACTCACAGACACACCATGCACATACAACATACCATCCATCCCATCCGTCAGCCCCAGTCTCATGAAAGGCATGTCATCCGCACAGCTGCCACACATACAGCAGTCACGCTAAGACACATGCCCATGACCAACCATGTGCCAGAAGTCAATTAAGCGCACGACACACTGTGAGCAACAACACACAACATGGGCCACACTCCCCCGAGCACTGCAGTGATGCACATGGCACAGGGCAGCACGCACACCAAGGAGATGGGACAACTGCAATACGTTGGCTGGCACACAACTATCACTCACTCATAACGATGCGTCCAATGCCATGTCCAGTAATCACAACAGACCGCAAATATGCAGGGCATGTCAGGCATGCACACACCTCAGACCATGCACTGTCATGCTGCCACAACACATGTCACGTTCGGCACCCATGGCTCACAGCATGTACCCCAAAAGCATATCCCCTCCCAAATGCGAATCTGGGGCATGGCCCCCATGTTGCCATATGCGTTCCTAAGCGTTCCATTTGAACCCCAAAAGCATATCCCCTCCCAAATGCGAATCTGGGGCATGGCCCCCATGTTGCCATATGCGTTCCTAAGCGTGTCCATTTGAACCCCAAAAGCATATCCCCTCCCAAATGCGAATCTGGGGCATGGCCCCCATGTTGCCATATGCGTTCCTAAGCGTTCCATTTGAACCCCAAAAGCATATTCCCTCCCAAATGTGAATCTGGGGCATGGCCCCCATGTTGCCATATGCGTTCCTAAGCGTTCCATTTGAACCCCAAAAGCATATCCCCTCCCAAATGTGAATCTGGGGCATGGACCCCATGTTGCCATATGCGTTCCTAAGCGTTCCATTTGAACCCCAAAAGCATATCCCCTCCCAAATGCGAATCTGGGGCATGGCCCCCATGTTGCCATATGCGTTCCTAAGCATTCCATTTGAACCCCAAAAGCATATCCCCTCCCAAATGCGAATCTGGGGCATGGCCCCCATGTTGCCATATGCGTTCCTAAGCGTTCCATTTGAACCCCAAAAGCATATCCCTCCCAAATGCGAATCTGGGGCATGGCCCCCATGTTGCCATATGCGTTCCTAAGCGTTCCATTTGAACCCCAAAAGCATATCCCCTCCCAAATGCGAATCTGGGGCATGGCCCCCATGTTGCCATATGCGTTCCTAAGCGTTCCATATGAACTCCAAAAGCAAAGTACAAACCAGACCCAGGATGGGCCAGGAGCCCGCATACACCAGAGTCACAATGAGTAGGGGCACAGCAACACACCCATCGGCATGGCCAATCCGTCCCATGCCACATGTGCACAGCACACAGTCCCATAGCCTAGCACACACAACTACAGATGCCACAGCCACACACTCGCCTCCGGGAAACCCATGTACGAGATTGCACGAACTGCCAATGTCAGACGACTAATACATACTTCGCCAGGTGCAACACAATAACAAATCTCATTCTCTCCACAGGTGACGAACTGCTGGATGCTGGGGATGGAGACAGCAGCCAGCACAGCCAGCCCACAAGCCCCCAACGAGGACACACGAATCTGGAGGATCTGTCCTCCTCTTCGGACACGGACCACCAAGCTGGCCCATCTGGCGTGGCAGGGCCCAGCCGCTCCCAGGACCCCTCCTACCCACCAACCCATCATCCAGGGATGCTGAACAGTCCCAGTCCCCTGCTGCCACTGTCATTGCGGCCACACCCACGGTCATTGCGGCCACTACCACTGCCGCAACCGCCACCATCGCCGCACCGACCACCACCGCCTCCACCACCACCACGTCTTCGCTGGCACCAGCCCCAGCGCAGGTGGTGGCCCGGCCGACTGGATCCACCCTGGGAGCCACAGCGAGGACCGTGGTGTGCAATGTGGCTAGTGGGCAGGCCGGTGGCAGCAGGACTGGTAGGAGGAGCAGGGTCAGGGAAACGCCAGCATCCCCTGGGAGCCATGCCCTGCCTCAAATGGCCAGAGTCCTTGGGGCCTATGAAGAGGCCCAAGGACAATGGGCCAGGTCTGCTACTGACACGCGGGAGGTGCTGGGGGTGCTGAGGTCCATGGACGCCCATATGGGCCAATTCGTGTCCCGTATGGACCAACTCGTGGACCTCATGGGCCAGCTGGTGGTGGCGGTGGGGTCACAGGCAAGGCCAGCAACACCACCTCCGCCACCACCTGCTAGGGCGCAGGGTCGGGCAGCAGTGTCCACTTCCCCTGCGTCCACAGCCAGTGAGCACACCTCACCCACCACCAGCAGGTCGCCACCACACCCCCCTCCCAAACGTGGAAGGGGCCGTCCGAAGAGGAAACTGATCTCCCGGG